>JBBMKF010445597.1:0-13095 GCA_037834155.1 Curcuma caesia | reverse complement strand
CCGTAATGAAATTAAATAATTCGTGAACGACTTGCGCTCGGTTCAAAAATGGCTCGTTTAAAAGTTAAACGAGGTTAGTTCGAACTCCATTCAAAAATAACTCATTTAAAAATTAAACAAACTTAATTCAAATTTAACATGTCAATAGATAATATTTATAATTCATGTAGTATATATATATACACAGATGTTTGCGAGCCTCTTAACAAACATCTTCGTAAGTTTTTAAACGAACATATTTATGAGCTCGTAAACCAAATAATATTAAACTTGAACTCAGCTCAATAATATTTTCGAACTCGAAATCAGACTCAAGTTCGGCTCGTTAACTTAATCGAACAAATTCAAATCAATTTTCTTTCGAATCGAGACTCAAATAGCTAGCGAATAGCTTAGCTCGTTTACACCCTAGATGAAATAATATATATCAAGCGAAAATTTCAACGGAGTGTTAGAATAGAACGATATCTATTTTATTTGATTTTAGATATAATCGATTTTTTAGATAAACTTCAAAGCTTTAGTTATCCGCCAGAGAGAAAAGGATTGAAAACGAAAAAAAAAATCAATAGTAGGAAGGAAAGGGAAAGAAAACTGATCAATCACAATCAACAAATTTAAATATTATACTTCATTAACTATCATATATTTCATGCTTAAATCCATAAGAAGTATCAACTTCAAGAAATCAGAGACATCTATTCCGGTTGAGATCCACTTTTGGACGCGTCATCACCTTTTCAGCACCAAAGCCGGGTGAGGTCTCGTGAGGAGGTAATCGCGAAGTTGGGAGAACCTGCAGACACATCAACCATGAGAAGGAAGGTCAGGGGGGTGCCCTGGCTCGACCACTCCGATGCTTAAATCAGTCTGTGAGAGAAGAGGAAGAAAAACAGAGGAAAAATGAAGTGTCGAATGTGAGTTCGCATACCTAAGCATCAGAGAGTAAGAATACCTATATATCTGAGGAGAAGGTCACATCTGATCTAATTAAAGAGGATGTCTCATCATTGATCATGATCTGGTTAGAAGGAATGGAATGATCAGTATGACAGTTCCATCATTGACTTACGATTGTAGTGTCATTTTACACGTGGGTGTCAGAATGATGATCATAATTAAGGGCTGTGGGGCTGTCAGAGGGAATGATGGGAAGAGTAATATTTAATGAAGTAGGGCATCGAGAAGTGAACTTCGTATCGGTCAAATCTGAGTAGAGACGATGTAATCTGGCTGACGGAGAGGAATCGGCTTAGAGTCAGGAGTCGGTCTGGGCTAGGAGTCAGCTCAGAATTAGAAGTTGGCCTGAGGAGTCTACCTAAGAACTCGTACTCGACGGTCAGAGTCAGCATGCCTGTGGAGCCGACTCGGTTCGGGGAGCCTGTCTCCTTGAGGATTCGGCTCAATCTTAAGATCAATACGATAGGGGATCTAGATCAGGCTCGGAAGTCGATCTTTGCCGGGATTCAACTCAGGCGTAGGAGACCATATTTCTGAGGACTTGGACTTGAGGGGCGAGGGGACTCGACTCAGTTTCCGACTCGATTCGGTTGATCCGGATCGAGCGTGGGAGCCGATCTGAAGAGGGATTTGGCTCGAGCGTAGGAGTCGATCAGAGGGGATTCGACTCGATTCGGACTCTCGGAGTTAAGTCGAGGTAGATAGGACGAGGCGCTCGGGGTGCGGTGAAACTCCGAGCCTCGAGTCTAGCTCAACGAACTACTCACGGATTTGATTCACCGAGATCCGTTACTTGTGCCCATAACAACAACAAAATTAAATTTAAATGCATATATTCCCTTTAAATTCTAAATGTGAGATTAAAGTTCGGAAATTCTAATAGCTCCAAAAACTCTCTTTCTTCTTCCTCTTAGAACCTTCATGAATATTGGTACGAGCAAATTTTAAAACGGATTTGGAGTTTGCAGGCTTCATCAGGTTGTTTCACAACTTGTGTGGTAACGAAGTTAATGATCTCAGTTTTTTATTTAACAAGGTGCCTGTACAAATTTTTCCAGATCGAATTCTAATTAGATGAATTATCGGATAAATTTTCTTCGACTGATGGTTGATTTAAAAATGCTAGTTGCTGAGCTACTACAAGGGTTCCTTGATTTATCATTCGGAGGGATACCGGAGCCAACTAATAAAAAACTAGAATACCATATGATATTGCTAGCTAGCTGCTCAAATGCTGGATTCAGTTTCATGGTTCCATTTTGAAGAAATGAGGGCTTCTATTCAGTCATTCCTGTAGTCCATTGAGATGTTTTTGAAGTATAGTTGAATTAGTTATGATGAGATAGATTTACTAAAGTAGACAAGGATTAAACCTCGATGAAGCTGAGATAGTGCGTTTTCCTATTGTGATCAATTACAACTTCTCAATTTACATATCCTCACATATAATCATAAAATTAATCGTGTAAATCTACTGAGGTGACAGATTTAAGAACTGAAGTCCATTGAGATGATTCCTCAAACCAGGACATTATTCTACATTTCATTTGTTCTAAATTCCGCAGAAATTACTCACGCAACGTAACTGTACATGACACCCACCGAATCCACCTTTCAAAAGGAATCGAAGAAGAAGACGAGCAAAACCGTCCGTCGATCTACACGTAGCTTGGAAACCGGGATAACACCCACCTACCTAACGGCGCGCGCGGGCGGCGACGGCCATGATGCGGCCGACGCCAAGCCGGAGCCGCGGGTAAGCCCGCATCGAGTACACGACCACCTCCCTGAAGAGCGCTTCCACCGCCTCCACGAACGGGTTCAGGCTCCGGATCGGCGGCACGTAAAGCGTCAGCGGCACCGCCGAGAAGGCCACCGCGAACAGCAGCTGCAGCATCTCCGCCACCTTCCCGTCTCGATCTATCACCGACGATCCGACGACCACCGCCCGGCGAATTAACAAGAGGGGATGATATAGGAGGCAGAAAGCAAAGGTGAGAAGAGACGTGGAAGGATCTTGCAGCGCAACTTCGCGAGAGAAACGGTTATTACTTTTCGTTGTCTGACCAAACGGAAAGCCAAGGCGATAAAACACAACGACAAAAAAGGGAGACGTCCACCGGAAGCGTTGACCAGTTCGACGTTGATGGCTCGATAAATTTGCGCCACCAGAATTAAACATCAAGCTCGAATCGCTGGTCCATGTTTGTTTACGTACTCCAAACGACAACGACCGATTCGACAATAAACTCAAGCATGACCACTCGTATATCAGCAATCATCTCCTTGCTCCTTGTTCGTTCGGTTAACAGTCAAACACTCCACACATAAACAAGAAGGGAAGGAGACAAACCTCGGTCAAGTCTTAAGGAAGGCCCATGGACCCTTCGCTGTCCCTATTCTGCATATATATACATGGGAAAAGCTTGTGAGGAGGTCTATGTTTGCGTGTAATTGCGAAGATTTATGATGAAGGTTACCTCCAGAATCCAGCAAACATTCGCAGACTCATGTAAATGGTTAGAGATATCCAGATTCCAGTGAATCCGTAAAGAGAGGATAACACGATCAAGCAGGTGATACTAACAATGGCCACCAGGATCTGTAGCATTAGTATGATGATAAGATGGTTACTGAGCATTAAAATCAAGCAAAGCAACTACTGTGAAGATTGAGTCAAACTTACCATGGAATATGCGGAGTAGGCGAAATCTGATGCGCCATAGTTGATACCATCGAAGACGAAAGCCAAGGCATTTATTGGTTGAGTCAGGGCCACAAACTGAAAGGAAATGAACATATTAACAAGTTGATATTCCAGCAAAAATACGCTTTTCAGCAATTAGCTCAAGTATTGGTTGAGTACTGGGATGCCGATGTGAATGAGTCGCTGGACTTCAGCATCCTTGGTGAATAATGTTGATACAAATTGCAAACCAATTCCGAGTGTGATGCATAGGAGCAGCCCCAGTGCCATACCCCACTGCCGTCATGATCTAACATTTAGTTCCAAGACAAGAAATGGCCTGGTAGCTCATATTCACAAAGAAGATCGGTTATCAGATAGAAAAGTATACTTGCAGAACGCGTGATGCAGCAAAGGTTGCTGTAGTATGATCTCTTCGGGCAAATGCACTAGCAAGTATGGCCTGAAAAGGATATGATGGATTAACCACACTGTAGGTCGAGCAAGCTACCAGGTTAAGTAGGTAAAGAATGAAACTTCTTCCTCATGATCATAGTAATGGGCATCGATTTCTACTGTCTATTTTGAGAATGTACAAAGACTAGTAGTCGTAGTTTCAATTTCTTCCCTTTTCCTGTCTGACATATAAAGTAGTAGTTTCCCTAACCTGTCCTGCAACAGCCAAACCATCAGCTAGAAGAGAAGTAGCCAACCAAATCTGCAAGCATATCTGAAATGCGGCCATGGGTACTGGCCCTTGTCGTGCAGCCATTGATGCAGCTAATGTCACACAGAATGTTACAGCAATAACCCGTGCAAGCAGTAAAAAACCTGGAACCCAGAATACATCAATATTTTGCAGCTCGAGAACACACAGATTTATGGTAACATGCAGCTTCAAGAGCCTAGAATTAGCATGTCAAAACGAACCCAGAAATAAAAAAAAAACAAAAATGTTTCATGCATTGTGAATTACTACGGAAATCATGTGACATTTTCAGAATACTTAGTAAATTGACAATAATTAGTGTGGCATATTCATAGGAGTTAGTTACCGTTTTTTAAGAACCGACTGAACTGCAGATCCTTGATACTAGGAGGCAACACATCAACTTGACTCAGCAATCTCCACAGAAGTATTAGAGCAATTAGGTATCTGCAGTGGATAAAATATTTTGGTATCAGAAAAAAGGAATTAATTAGTGTTCCAAGCAAAAGTACTATTTTTTTGGTAGAAGTAACATATACTTACTGAGAAATAACATGAGCAATTGCAGCACCACTAACGCCTAAGCGGAAGGAGAATATAAATAGTGGATCCAATATTATATTAGTTGTATCTCCAGCAACTGAGTTGGTCGGAAAGAAATAATTTTAGTTGATTTAACCCACATATTAGGACTACAAAAAGGAACGAGAATTGAGGCAAACTGTGATGTTAGAAGCACACTGCTTCACCATTTTAGTGTCATTGTGGTTTTTATTACATACAAAGAGTTCGCTAATTTATGTACGAGTATAGATCATTGAGTAAACCTCAAAATTTTTGCAGAATTTTCCAGAAACAGAATCAACAAAGGATCCAATTCGTCCAATTTGAAAAAGTTGACTATTTTGTTTGATCTTCAGAACTTCTATAGCTAAGTTCATCATAAAGGTTAAAAGCTATACAAATTTGTCCTGAATATTAGGCTGCTGCTTCTTAGATGTTAACTATTTGTCTTCAGGATTTTGAGGGGAAGTTTAGTTGATAAGATTATGATGCCAAAGGATATTAGTTCAGAACTCTTTACAGAAATTTCCAGAAATTCTTTACCCAAATGGAAGTGATTGACAAGTTAATAATGGAAGTTTCTTAAGACAGATGAAGAACAAGACAACTACTGTTTAGACCCATGTGGATTTTCTCTCATTTTGTTGTATAGATTCTCCAACTGTTAATGGCAATGCAAACAGAGAAGAGCTGCTTATCAAAGGATATCCAGATGATAGAAAAATAATGATAATGGGTTTGCCTAGTGTAAGTTCCTATTTCTGATAAGTGATTAAAAGAAACACAACATAACATTTCATTACAATCCTTAAAAGTTCTATTTTATAAATGCCAAAGCAAGCAATCAACAGAAAGAGTAAAGCCATGCACGGTGCACCGGCATTGACATAGAAAAAATCTGTTGGCAGTTTGGGTAAGGGAAGAATTCTCCAAGTTTAACATGATGTTTAAATGTAACCCTACCAGTAGCATAAAGAGGAGTTGTTGTGTCCTTGAATCCTCGAAAAACACCTTGCGTAGCCAAAGATAAGAGAACAGCTGGAGCACCAAGAGACCGCAGTGTCAAGTACTGAGATGCCGGTGCCATCATAGGGGAATCCTAGTGAAAAACATGCCCTGTTATAGTAATGGCAAAGCTCATCTCAAATAAACTGGAAGTATCAACAGACAAATAAAGATACTACATTATGCATGTAAACAGATATGCTATGAGTTTGGAGGTTATCCATGTACCCTCTTCCACATAGGGATATCGAATGGGCTAAATTGCACCCTCCTCCAACTAAGGGTGGGACATGCCTAACACGGATCAGGCAGGCCTCAGACAATGCCAACCTTGGCTCGAGCGAGTAGCAACTCGCTAGCCCACATGGCAAGCTCATCTTGGACCTTGGCTGTGATAGAAATACCCTATTAGGTTTGACCAGTGCACTAGACACAGTGCAAGTCCTATACTAGACAAGCTTTATAAGCATAGATGAATTAGTTACTACTAATTTGAGCTTAAGAATTTTGGACCCAAGGTTAAGCCTAATAGTCGATTGATCAATTTTCTCATCTAAGCACAAATTGGTACAAAGTGGATCTAATCTAAGACATGCTGAGGGATTGAAAAGAGTTTCTTTTGCAAACAAATAGTTATCACAATCCAAATAATTGGCATCAAAACTATACCAGGGAACAATTCATAGCAACAGTCTAGTGTGGAAATTGTTTGTGCAATGCTGAAACTTGTCAACAAAGATGATGATAGCATAGTCAAGTAGTCAAAATAATGGCAAAATATGAACTTCTGTGAAATGAAAAGCTAGGAAAATATTGTTTACTCACATATTTGACACCCATATAATTTAAGATAGGTCTTGCTGCAGAAACAAGTAATAAAGTTTGAAGAAGACCAAGTGTGCCACCAACTACTAATGCTGAAGTTGCTGACGGAATGTGTTTATGATGCCCGAATTCAGTTGTAGTGGAGGATTTATCAGAAGATGAAGAGAATGTGCATGCAAGTTTATCACGATCTGATAAACCAAAAGAAAATTTTAATGCTTCAAATACTGATGAATATGTTTAATGCAGTAAAAAGCTGAACAAAATTTTGATATATTGCCTAGTATTTCAGCTAAAGATTCTTAGATCATAATTACCGAGATAACAATAATCAAAATTGCCTACCAGTTAGGGGTACTAACTCTTCCATTTCACCCTCCTCAAGAAAGGACCCTTGGTTTTCACTATTTTCTCCATCTACATTTTCCTCTTTGCTTGCAGCATCTTCCTCAGCAACAAAGGATGTTGTAACACTAACAAGAGGAAAGATCGCAATTCGTGATACTTGATTGAACACTGCAATTGACACACCCACCGCTGCAAGCTCAACTGGACCTGTAATAGATGGATAAACTTTGATAGATCAAAGTGAAAACCGCAATAAACAGTCTGATATCAATGAGCCAATTTAATTTGTTGGCCAACTGATTAACCAGTCTCAGTGGATGTATCAGATGAAGACGCAAAACCACAGGAAAAGAAAGAATGTGAAGTATAATAAATGCAATATTACATTCACAGAATTTGCTGTTATAGGGTAAAATGAATCGACATTCGATAAGGGAAGATGAAAACAAAAATATACGAATTTCCAGCTCTTCAGTTGCATGTAAAAGATGGAAAACTGGGGTACAATTTTCAACTTCAAAAACTGAATGACCAAAATAAACCTCCTATTTTGCAGACACTGTGGACAGACAGAAAAAGATTAAATCAAATGAATTCTTCCTCCAAATTCACATGTTTATTTGATCAAAGAGCAGTTATAAGTGATCAATAAATGAAATCAAGTTTATAAACATTTTGCACAGCAGCCACTAGACTAATATCCACCCAAACTCAGAAATCAAAAGAGCAAATATCTCCTAGATTGTTTTTTTTTTAAAAAAAAAATCTTTTACCTACAACTTCTAGCAGCAATTCAAGCATGCATAATGAGCATAAAGAACAAAGAGCATCTAAAATTTCAATATTAGAGGCAAAAATACATACTAGAGGATACTTCACTACTCAAGGTACTTCAAAAACAGGGGGACCATGACAGAAAAAGATGGAACAACCAAACTAACCTATGTGACCAACGAAACCAGTGTCAATCAACGAGGCAATGGGATCGGCTAGCAGCGCCAGTGCTGCCGGGAAAGCAATCCTCATAATCTCTAGTCCAAGTTCGTCCAACTTGAAGGAATGCCTATTCCACACGTTAGTAAACAAAACAAAGCTTTTAAAACCACCCAAGAAACGAAACAACTCAAAATTTTAAATCCAGCTTATCAGGAGAAGCGCACCGTGGATTTGGGAATAATACTCGAAGAGGAGCAGACATCAGCAATAAGGTAGACGAATCTAGCAGCTTGAAATATATCAAAAAAAAAAATCTATCTTTTAGTAAGATAATATCGTTCCACGCCAGGAAAAATTTCGCTGCTCCACGTTATTGTTCATGAAGTTCTAACTCTTACGACGAAGATAATATTTTGTTATACTTTATTATTGTTATTTTTTAGAAAAGTACGTTAATTGAAACATGAAAAGCGGTGCCACTGGGCCTTCGGAAAGGACAAGAAGAAAAAAAACGTACCCAAACGGATGTCACAGTGCCAACCAAGTTCGTCACTCACCTGATGAAAAGGGTGAAGAATGGCTCTGCACTCGCAGACTCGTAGCTTTACCTTCTTACCACCAGAGGGAGGATTTAATTAGACACTGGCGAGAAGTGGAAATGGCGAAGAGGAATGGAAGAGAAAAAAAGGGTCTTTTTTGGTGGTGGAGTGGGAGTGGATGACACCGACTGATAACTTTCACCTGCTTTCTTGTTCCTCGACCCTCTGCGACTATGTAACAGTAGCCTTTCGGCTTTCATAGCTCCCCCATGGCCACCTGGTCGCTGTTTAATAGGTACTACTATTAGAGATGCCTGCTGCCTGTGCGGTGGTGATGCCAACGGGCGACCTGCTGTAGTGGCGACCTGGGACTTGCGGCTGAGGCATGCAAATGGCAACGGGGGGATTCCAATTCGATGATCAAAAGGCAAAGCAGTGGATGGCGTTGAAGCCTTTCCGAATCTCGTATCGCTGCCAGTGGTAGGCAGCCACCCACTGACACCATCAACCAGTGGAATTTGATGGTGCAATGGCAGCAATTCACAACATGGTGAAACTTCCATACTTACAAATCATTGCGAAGGGAAACAAATAAGAACACTTTCTTTTCTTTCCTAAACGCGCAATCGCTCAAAAAATGACATGTTACCTAAAAGTAATCTTTTTCTTTAAAAAAATGATCAATTTATTTGTTTTTTTTTTACAAAATATTTCCATAGTTAAGTTTTAATAAAAATTGAATTTTTTTTTCAGTGTTTTTAAAATTGAATTGGAATACTAATCCAATCCACTTGGTTTGATCTTCAGTTTGATTTTTAAAATATTATTCTTATTATTATTTATGCATGTTATTGGATTTTAAAATTGAATAATATATTTTTCACATTAAATTAAGATTTGATTAAAAAAAAATCAAAGTGGTAAAATAAAAATAATGGTGTGCAAAACTCCTACAAAACAAAGTTTTGATCAAATTTTAATGCCAAAATATGATTCTTATAATCATCCACGAAGTACGATAAATTATATTTGATCCAGTAATAATATTTTAAAAGAGTTATTTGTGAATTTATATACATGTTATTTTATTTAAATATTTAATGATATTTTTAGTAGAACTAATTAGCTAATAGATAAAATACATATAATTCTCATGTGATTTAAATAATTATAAGATTATGTTATTTCTTTTTCATAGTCAATTAATTTTTCATATAAAAAAACGTGATAAGAGTGGATGGCTACGGATAGATAAAAAGAGAGAATAGAATGAAAAAAATGTTTAAGGAGAGTCACATAATCGATAACCTAAAATCACTCTTCTTTAACGGAGTTGTCACCTCACCTTTTAAATGTTGAGTCGGACAGTTCATCACACGATTAATGAGTGTAAATTAGATATCTGATATAAAAAATTTAAATACAGTTATTATACAAATTGAAATTTTACTTTTGAAACATAGTTGAGTTGATTACGACGGAACAAATTTATAAAAGAAGAAGACAATGATTCGAATCTTGACGAACCCGAAATAAAACTCTCCTCTATTGTGATTAATTACAGTTTCTCGATTTATCTCTTCACAGATGATCGTGAGATCGTGGAACTGCTAGGATGACATATTCTAATTTTTTTTTAATATTTTTTTTTTATTTATTTTACTGGGACTGGAGTACTGGACTGCAACGAGCTGGGCGGTGTGTCCGGCCGTTGTGACCTCTGCCTGCTTTTGATTGCCATTTTTTTGGTGGGCGGTGAGCATCCACGACGTGATGGAAAAGGAGGACGGCAACGTGCAACGGCGATTGATTGGGTTGCTGGATTCATGTCTCTGCATCTAATGAACTGGAACTGACCCGTCGCTTTAAGCTCCTCCATCAGTAGCAGTGCACTGATGTGGAACATATTTACTTTTGCAACAAATGTCTTTAAATTCAGTGAAGTGGCTAGGATCACCTAGAACCGTGGATTGGATGGTTAATTGAATGAGATAGATGTGACAGGTTCATAGAGTTGGATGAAGGACTTGAGGCTGTTGAATTGTGACAAATACCAATCTATAAAATCAATCTATTAGGTAGGGGCAAATGGTCTGAAGTAGGTTTATAAGAGTACTGGATTGGATAGTTAGTTGAGTTAGATAGGCGTGACAGGTTAATAGAGTTGAATGGAGGAATTAAGAGAGTTGAATCGTGGAGCTTGGAGAAATTGGTCTCTGAAGAAGTTGTTTTAGTTGTTAGATCTTTATGAGATCTCTAAATGACTAAATGGTTGAGTGGACGAATGAATCACATTAGATTGGAGGTCAAGTTAAAGGGTCAACAGATTTAACTGTCAGCTGGGGGTAGATAGAACTAGAGGTTGATCAAATTGAATAGGAGGGGGACCAATGAGTTAATTGGATTAATGATTAAATTAAGTTGATAAGAAGACAATGATAGATCTATTGCATAAGATTGGTACAGATTAAATGGATTTAGATAAAATATTAATATAATTTTTAAAATTCTTATAAATGAAATATAAGAAAGTTAGTTTATACATATATAAGGAATCTTTATTCCCATTGTATTGTATGCAAGACAGTTATTTAACTCTTTCTTTGCTCCATTCTATAAATCAAAGGCACTTGTGTAGACCCTCTTCTGGTACGGTTGCATCTCATTCTTAATTTTATTTTATTTTTTCTTTTTCACCTACCAATCCTACAAAGATGGTTAATGATAAAGATTTATCGACATAATATGTTACACCCTACATGAACTAGGCTTGCCGCGATACTAACTTCACTCGTCGCGCATGAACTGTCATAATATCAGAGTAAAATATAAAGAAAAATAAATAATCTAACTATATACTTATCTTTGAAATAACTCAACTAATGTTATGTATATACCTCAATAATTAACCTTGGTAAAAAAAAAAAGTGAACATAAAGTGTAAAGTAAAGATAAAAAAATATACATAAAAATATAATAAAAATGATAATAATATAATTATAATTTATATTTCCCATTGTATTGTATTTTTATTATCTTCTTAATTATATTCATCAGTTCTACTTAATTTTTTATTTTCTAATATTACTCATATTATAATCTTATTTTATCCAACACTCAACATACTGAATGGGTGAATAATATATAAAGATGAATGACTTGCATTCTATCTAGAGTAATGATAGATAGCATAAAAAACTAGCATGAAAGACACAAGCATGGAAGTGGGACCCCCCATGCAGGTGGGACCCAACCCCTTGTGTCTTTCATGCTAGCTTTTCATGTTATCTATCATTATTCTTCTATCTAATACGAATACATCATGTATAAATGAAAATCTCAAGATGAGCGACCTGTAACCCACCCGAGAAAGATGCATTGTCTATGAGAGTGAATGACTTGCAATCCACTCGTAATGAAATACATCGTATGTATGCACATATATATACATAGATTGGGTGAACGACCTGCAATCCACCTGAAGGAGATGTATCGTATGTCTATGAGGTGAATAACCCACTAAAGTGAATGATCTGCAATCCACTCCGTGAGAAAAAATCATCTCAATTTAGCCAAAGCCCATAAACATGCGAAAAAGACTCAAGTGTCCTCTTTGTACATGAAATCCACTGTTCTATATTACAAGTAATGCAACTCTTAGAGGACAGAGCCGAAGCTCTATAATTTAAATACTACATTTATTATTTTGACAATTTAATGTCAAATGATAATGCGCCTCTTTAAAGCATAGAATTCAAAACTCTAAATATAAATGTCGCATAATATTATTTTGTTACTTAATAACCGTGCTAGAGTAACTCCTAAAGCACAGAGCTATACTATTATTATAATTAGTTTCTTACTTTATTAATTTGCATAATTATATAATCTAATTTATTATAGATCTTAAATAAGAAACAAACCAGATAAGAATCAACTTAAGAATAAAAGAGCAAGCAACATAATAATAAGAAATAATCAAGCAGAAAGAATAAAGATAAGATTAAAATTAATTCTATTTTTCATAACATCTACTTCATAAATATAAATCATGCACAAGATATAAGTATAGTGAAACAAACAAGAAAACTCTACTTTGAATGTGAGTTTCTAGACGAATGCTTATTTAATCTCATATGCACCTTTAATTTAATTATAACTCACCTTACATTATAGGAAACCAAAAAAACTCCTTAAACATGCAATATAAAAATGAGGGGAAAATCCAATGTCATTAGAGTTTCATACTATCAAGTGATAAGATTTAGCAAAGGTATCCAAGACTCAAAGATGAAATAAAATTTTCTTCACGCCTTATCAATTCCATCCCTCCTAACTTGTTCCTCAAGAACTAATACAGCATACCAAATAGTATGAGAAGAAAATCTGATTTTGATTTGCGGTAAGAATTAAGAGAAGCTTGTCCTTTTTGCTTTATACGCTAGCTTGTAGCAATACAAGTACAATTCCATAGTCACTAGGCGATGACAATGGCGATAATTAACGATGATCATGAAGAATAA
>JBBMKF010445588.1:0-13095 GCA_037834155.1 Curcuma caesia | reverse complement strand
AAGCCAAGTATCACGATCTTTTTCCCGCCATTTTGCAGTTGGACCCACTAAAAATAAAACTCTTGTTCAGCGTCTATTGTCGCAGCCGGTAACCGAATTAGACATTTTTCATCCTATCACGACCTATAGTATTTTTTTTACGATTAAGTTGTTTAAATTTTTTTCTTTTAAGATTTAAAAATTGGATTATAATATCAAACACAACAATATTTTCAAAATGAAAAAATTTAGTTGCTTGATGTGTTGAATAAAAAGTACGGGATAAAAATCAAGCATACCCCCGTAAGTAATTAATTTTTTTATTTTAAAAATTTTTATGCACTTTTAATATTATAACTTAATCCCTAAACGTTAAAAGTGAAAATTTTAAATGACATAACCATAAACAAATAAAAATAAAAATATCATTTTTTATGTTTCGGACAATCGAAACCTTTTCGAGCGCTCCGAAGCTTGAACATTTTATCGTGGACGAATCACGCATTATAAGATGTGCAAGATATCAAATATATTGATGAACAATTAATTTTTTTATTTTAAAATTTTTTTATGCTTAATACTATAATTTAACTCCTAAATCCTAAAAGAAAATCTTAAATGATTTAACTATAAAAAATAGTATCTTAAATTTTATGTGATTCATCCGTGACAAAAAAAACTCTAAACATCCAAAAGTATTTCGAACGTCCGAAATAGTAATAGTATAATTTTTTTATTTTATTTGTTTACTTACCGTTAAGAGATTTAAAAGTTCTCTTTAAGGATTTAGAAATTGAATTATGATATTAAGTACAAAAGAAGTTTTAAAATGAAAAAAATTAGATGCTCATGAGGATACTCATGGGGGTGTATCATAAAAAAATAGTATCTTAAATCTTATGTAAGATATTATTTTTTTGGGTGTTCAATTTTTTTTCACATGTAGAGAATAGATGAGAAATTATAAAATATTGTCAGTATTACATATAAAAGTTAGAATATGAAAGATTCTAAAATATATAAAAATTAGAATATGAAAGATTCTAAAATATATAATGTATACTTTCTCAATAAATATTTTATTAGACTAGAAGAAGAATAATATTAAGATTACCTATCTTTTAATATTGGAATAGTCTGGTATCATATCTAGCGTTCGACCCTCTTTTTCCTCGCATGCTATCGAGTTCATCAGCCACGAAAAAGATATAAAAGGGCATAATAAGTATTATATAATTTTAATAAATAAAAACATATATATTTAATTATACATATACCGTAAATTCTGGGCCTTGAACTGGATCAAAAGTGGTCTGATGGCCCATTCGAACAAGTGGTCCCCACTACATGCTGCCAACCAGAACGGCCAGTTTCTTCAACGCTGCCTGTGACCGTGTACACAATCCTTCGGAGCCATGCCAATCCAAACGGGCTATCCCAGTCGTTAACCAGATGTAAACGAATCAAATATTAGTAAATAAATTTATTATTCGATTTAATAAACATTTATTTATAATTATTTAATATATAAGTCAAATAAATAAATAAATATGACCCATTTATTAAATTAAATGAATAAATTTAAATATATTTTTTTATTAATATTATAAATAAATAATTTTTTTCCAAAATAATAAATAAATTTAATTATTAAATTTATAATTAATCAAACAAATTTAAAATTATAAAATTTTTAAACAATCAAATATATTTAAATTAAAATTTTGATAATATTTAAATAAACTAAAATTAAATTAAATTTGAATAAAAATCAAATTCATAAAAAAAATAAATTAAAGTTAAATAACTATTCTAAAATTTAATTCATTTTAAACTCGAATGATTCAATTAACTCGAAGTTCTAGTCGTTAATCACCATACCATTTTACCCAACGGCTCCTCTGATCGACTCAGGTCAATCTGGTAATTAAGTTTCAAATAAAGGTCCCTTTTTGTCCTTTCAAATAAACCGCTTGCTATTTAATCGTTCTTCGTCTCTGCCTTTAGGGTTGATCGTCCGCCGCTAGGGCTTCTGATCTTTGAAGTGAGATCTCATCGCTTTATGATCACTCTCACTTTTCTCATTCCAAATCTGCTGCAAATGTGATATTTTAACCGTTAATTGGATTGGTCTTTGGATTTTTTCTGTTTGATTAATAGGGATCGAGAATTCGAGAGATGGCCCCTCCTCAGCCGAAGAGCGGGCTCTTCGTTGGGCTCAACAAGGGGCACATCGTGACCAGAAGGGAGTTGCCGCCTCGGCCTTCGAGCAGGAAAGGGGTATGAATCTCGAACTCATTGGAAGTGATGTTCTAATCCGCTGATGATGGCCTACAATCTCATTGTTTTATACTTCGTATTGTAGTTGCATGAACTTGTAGTTTCAAAGCTCGCGTATTACCGTTTAATCTATAGCTTGCTAGCATATAAGCACTTATTGCAACTATCTGTGATTATCGATTTCCAATCTCGGTTCCACACCCACGGCGCTGTTGTATGAATAGTTCTATCTGAGAATCTTTTAGATGTGTTGGTAATTATCACATCTTTAAACCGTTTCAATGCATGTTTATCACTGTGCCTAGCTTTTGTGTTGTTGTTGTTGGTCCTTTAATCCCTTGGTTTCATGCCCATGTTCATACGATGAAATATGATGAATGTATGATTCTGGAACCTAGGTAATTTGATTGAGCGTCTATGCTGTTTTATGCATTTCTATATTCTGTAAAGCTCGGGTTTTGCAATGTATTTCGTTATTATTTCCAATTAGCGACCAATGCCATTCTCACTTTTGGCAAATTTCTGATTCACACTGGAAATTCATAAGTACACAACTTAGTTCTTTGTAGCTTGAATGAATTGGATAGCTTAAGATGTATCTTTTGAAATTTTATACCAGAAAACTAGCAAGAGGGTGCATTTTGTGAGGAGCTTGATCAGGGAAGTTGCTGGCTTTGCTCCCTATGAGAAGAGAATCACTGAGCTTTTGAAAGTTGGGAAGGACAAGCGAGCACTTAAAGTTGCCAAACGAAAGCTGGGCACACACAAGAGGGCCAAAAAGAAGAGAGAGGAGATGGCTAATGTTCTCCGAAAGATGAGGTTTATTACTCAATCTTTTTATTCATTTTTTTCTGAATGGTTTGAATTAATTTTTTTTCTATCTAAATCAAAATACAACATTATATCAATGTCCAATAATTGATTCAAATTGATTTTGTTTTTCTGAGTTTTTAATTTTTCATTCTACTTCTATGCAACTGAGTTTTATCAATCAGCTGATTTGTTTCATCGAATATATTGATATTATTTATCACTGTTTGTCATGCCCTTGCTATTAAGGAATTATCATTGATTAGTTTTTTTAATGAGAAATTGAATCTTTGACTAAACACACTGATGCTAAACGTCAACAAAAAGACAAGTGTTTGGTTACCCTTGTACTAATCACAAGTGCCTTTGATATCAAGTTGAAGGCTGCTATAAGACCACTTATTAGCTTCAAAGTTACCAAAAGAATCAGTGGTAATATCAATCCTAATAAAATATATGCTTAAGCCTTTCTTCAACTAGCTCAAATACACAAAAGAGACAAAACCTAGCTTATATAACTTTGGCATCCCTTAATTTGATGTTTTTATTAGCTAATTTTTAACTCTTCCAAACCCATGAGTAATTCTCAAAGGTGTTGCTCTACTGATGTCTATACATGCTAAGATTTTGTATTGAAAAATTTCAACTGCAACGATATTCAATCACTAATTCCTTGTGTATTTAGGTCTGCTGGGGTGAGTGATAAGAAGAAATGAGGCTGTCTGCGGGATCCGTAGCTTCAATCTTAATCATACATTGCTGGGGTTAATTCAGTTGTATGCAAAAGTACTTTTTGACTCGTTCTAGCTATTATTTTCAGCAACTGATCTGCTTCATCTCTCTTTGAACTGTTCTTTTATCCTGTGGTTTGAGAACTTTTGTAATTTTTAGCCTGGCAAAGCTGGATCCGAAGTATTACCATGCTTAATTATGGTTAATCATTTAAAACTTTATGTTATCTTTAGAGAATTTTATTTGTATCTGAACTTTGAGGTGCATAGTCCATAACCTAGGCATAAACTTTCATCATCCAAGTGTTTGTTGATAGAAAATAGTACATTGTTGTTTTTTATTTTTAAAGAATTTTTTGTAATCATTTAATACCTTATTAACCAAATATTCTCGTTCTTGGTTCATATTAAGATCATTTGGCCTCTCTTTCACGGTAAAGCTCTTGTTGGCTTTTAAGATGTTTTTTTATACTTCACCACGTATCCAGTTTATACATTAATTTCAGAATTGATGGTTCAGTTTCATATTCTAGCTATTAAATAAATTTATAAAGTGAGATGGCTTTTGATTCGGTACTTCAGCATTTTCAGTTGTTGGTTGCATGTATGTGTCGTTGTATGTATACGCTGAATGGATTTTGAATTTTGGGGAAAATATTTTGTTTCTTATCATCAGATCATGGTCTTAGGTCTTTAACAGACGTTAAGGCAAAGGATGATTCATTGAGTTTTTTAATGACTTATCTATTTAATAAAATTTTTAAAGATATATTTATCTCTCAATTAGATATCACATCATATCCTTATTTTAATGAATTTAATGGGCAAAACTCTAAAGATCTCCTTTATTTCTATATCGTCGAAGGGGTTTAATATTTTTAAAGAGAGATTTATCTCTCAATAGGATTTAACATTACAGTATAATTTTATCCTATTCTAGTTTATCAATTAATCGAAGAATTTTAAATAAATATACATGAGAAAATAATAAAATGAGACATAAATAATAATTGAGGAAAAAAATTGTTCTTTTGATTTTTATCTTATTTTAAAATTTTTAACTTTTTTGTTTCAATTTGTTATTATTTAATAATATTATTTTTCTTAATGAAAGTATTATTATATTAATATATAATCGAACTGAAATGACATATTTCACTTTTGTAAAAGAACAGGACTAGAATTGACTCAACTTGTGTAGTTTACTGATCTAAAGAGAATTGACTCAACTTGTGTAGTTTACAAGAGACTGCACTTGTATTTATTACCCAAAGATAAACTCGTACATCAAGCATGCACCTCAGTGAATTAATCGACTTCCTCGATCTTCGGCCCTGTTCCGGCACCAGCCGAGGCCGGAGCATCTTCATCCATGCCAGCAGCTGCTCCTCCCTGATACATCTTGGCTATGATGGGGTTGCAGATACCTTCCAGTTCCTTCATTTTGTCCTCAAACTCCTCCGCCTCCGCCAGCTGATTCCCGTCCAACCATCCGATGGCCTTCTCCACCGCGTCTTCGATAGTCTTCTTGTCCGCCGGGGGCAGCTTGCCGGCGATCTTCTCGTCCTTGATTGTGTTCCTCATGTTGTACGCGTAGTTCTCGAGGGCGTTCTTGGCCTCAACCTTCTTCTTGTGATCCTCGTCCTCGGCCTTGTACTTCTCGGCCTCCTCAACCATCTTCTCGATCTCTGCCTTGCTGAGCCTGCCCTTGTCGTTGGTGATGGTGATCTTGTTCTTCTTCCCGGTGGTCTTGTCCTCGGCCGAGACGTTGAGGATGCCGTTGGCATCGATGTCGAAGCAGACGTTGATCTGAGGGACGCCTCTGGGGGCCGGAGGAATGCCGGAGAGCTCGAACTTACCGAGGAGGTTGTTGTCCTTGGTCCGAGCTCGCTCGCCCTCGTAGACCTGGATCAGGACGCCGGGCTGATTGTCGGAGTAGGTGGAGAAAACTTGCTCCTTTTTGGTGGGGATCGTCGTGTTTCTCGGAATCAAGACCGTCATAACGCCGCCGGCGGTCTCCAGCCCTAGCGAGAGAGGCGTGACGTCGAGGAGCAGCAGATCCTGCACCTTCTCGTTTCCCTCGCCGCTCAGGATGGCGGCTTGGACAGCGGCGCCGTAGGCTACGGCCTCGTCCGGGTTGATGCTCTTGCAGAGCTCCTTGCCGTTGAAGAAGTCTTGGAGCAGCTGCTGGACTTTCGGGATCCTCGTCGATCCACCGACGAGCACCACGTCGTCGACGCTGCTCTTATCCATCTTTGCGTCCCTCAGGCATTTCTCCACCGGCTCCATGCATTTCCTGAAGAGGTCCATGTTGAGCTCCTCGAATCGAGCTCGGGTGATGGTGGAGTAGAAGTCGATGCCCTCGAACAGAGAGTCGATCTCGATCGTGGTTTGGGCGGTTGAGGAGAGAGTTCGCTTCGCCCTCTCGCAAGCTGTTCTGAGCCGTCGAAGAGCTCTAGGGTTGCCGCTGATATCCTTCTTGTGCTTCCTTTTGAACTCCTGCACGAAATGGTTCACCATCCTATTATCGAAGTCCTCACCGCCGAGGTGCGTGTCACCGGCTGTCGCCTTCACCTCGAAGATGCCCTCTTCGATGGTGAGAAGAGAAACATCGAAGGTCCCGCCTCCGAGATCAAAGATCAGCACGGTCTTCTCGCCGGAGCTGCTCCCCTTCTTGTCGAGGCCGTAGGCTATGGCTGCTGCCGTGGGCTCGTTGATGATTCGCAGTACATTGAGGCCGGCAATGACGCCGGCGTCCTTGGTAGCCTGTCGCTGCGAGTCGTTGAAGTAGGCAGGGACCGTGACCACGGCGTTCTTCACAGTGGTTCCGAGATAGGCTTCGGCGATCTCCTTCATCTTTGTGAGCACCATGGAGGAGATCTCCTCGGCGGAGAACTGCTTCTCCTCGCCTTTGTACTGGATGACGATCATGGGCTTGTCGCCGGGGCCAGCAATCACTTTGAAAGGCCATAGCTTGATGTCGCCTTGAACGGAAGGATCACTGTAACGCCTCCCAATCAAACGTTTGGCATCTGACGAAAACATAGAAATTCGAATCAGAATCTTTACTTTTCTACGATTTCAAATCAGCGATTCACAAAGTAACTTGGATGCAAAACAAATCAGAAAAATATAATTACAATTCTAAAGACGGTGCGAAATGTATCTTTAACTCTAACAAAAATTCGCCAATAGAAAGTTGCTAGCGGCAACAGAGAACTCAATTCTGGACACCGATAAAACAAAACCATCGTAATTGATAACAAATCGAACACACACAAAAGATGACACTCTGACAACGGTTCTAGCAAAGCGAGAGGTGAAGCACAAATCAAAACAGCACATCTATCATAATATGGAAAAAGAATCTCGAGAAACAAATAGAAAGGAGAATCTTCAACTTACCGAACACCGTGTTGGTAGGGTTCATGGCGACCTGGTTCTTGGCGGCGTCGCCGATGAGCCGCTCGGTGTCGGTGAACGCGACGTAGGAAGGGGTGGTGCGATTGCCCTGGTCATTGGCGATGATCTCCACCCGGTCGTGCTGCCACACTCCGACGCACGAGTAGGTGGTTCCCAGATCGATCCCGATCGCCGGACCCTCAACCTTGCCGCCAGCCATTGCCTCCGAGAATAGAAGAGATTCCGAAAAAGAGGAGGAAGAAAAAGAGATCGATTGCTTTGTTCTTCTCGCGAATTTCGATCGCTGAAACAAAACGCTACGAGTTGTGGAAGAGGGAGGAAGGCCGTGTTCAATATATTGCCTTCGGGTGGGAATTCTGGAAGCTTCCCTTGGTCCTTCGTGGCCGTTGGATTCATTTGATTGATATTGGACGGCGATGGATGATACCTCTGGGCGCCTCTTGCTGCTTCGAGAACTATCGAGTCATCATTCAAATTCAATGTTAATAACACGTGGGCTATTGATTCCTAATTGGGCTTACCGATTCGCCGGCCCAGCCCAACTAAGTTGATATGTTTTTTTATAAATAATAATAAATATAATTATTTGAACATTTCTTCTCGTCGCCGTTCTGTAACGGCGGAACTCCGCCGTCGCCTCTCGTAGCCTCCATCTCACCTTCGATTCGATCTTCACTTCGGGTACGCTTATTATCTGCTTCACAATCGTCTCTAGTTTAACCGATGGCGTTGTTGGATCGGGAAACGCAGGGGTTGGCCTTGTTATCGTTATCGCCTGCGTCTCCCGGACAATTGAGCGGTGATATATTCAATTATGGTTATGTTTGGATTTACATGGATCGATGGATAATGTTGTGGTGCGGGATCGGGTAGATGGTTTAGAAGGGATTTTGGTGGGTTTAAGGGATATTTGAGGTGGATGCAGTCATCTTGTTAGGGTTAGGGTTTGGGTGGGGTAGAAAGTGGGGATATAGTGGAAAGAGGGATCTTTAATTGGTTATACTGATGGTTCGTGATTCTAGGTATTTGGGAAATTTGGGAGAGAGAGGAAAAGAAAGAGTCGTTTTTTGATATTCTCCTCCCCAGCTAAAAGGTTTGAAATTTCTTCTCTGATTGCTTTTGTCACTCTTTTTTTTCTTCGATGATCAATAATTGATCTGGGATATTGTCGTAATTATCTTCGATTCCTGGAGAATGATTTTTCTCTTAAATTTGTTGCATCAGACTTACTTCGGTTATGCCTAAGCCTATTATCGTTGGAATTATGAATTGGCAGTGGTTTTCCATTGTGCAACTTTGTATTTCTCTTGTTTAAATTGGTTTCCATAGTTCCTCTTTCTATTTCTCTTGTTTGAAACTCTGCCACATCGAATTTGTTTCAATCAAATTTCTGATTCTCTTTAATATTAGTAGGGATTTGGAGTAAGTTTGTCTGTAGGAGAGCATAACAAGAATTGCCAACATAGAGTTCGATTGGTTGTGATTCAAAAAGATAAATTTTGATCAGATCAATCGAGTACCTCAGATCGTTGGAATTGGGAAGGTGGAATGTATAAAATGCAAAGAATTGTATCAATAGTTAAGATGGAATGATTTTTCTTCATTAGAATAAGTAGATCCAAGAATGAATATGTAAACTGTAATTATTTTATTAGAAAAGAATCGTCTGAATAATTAGATGGACATAACATTCTTGTGAGTAGGACATTTAGCTATTGGATCTTTTATTTAATAAGAAGGGATATTGATGAAATATCATTAATAGGATAAAGAATGGTTGGTTGAAACAGAGTGAAGTTTATAGTTCCTTGCGTGATTATATGAAAAAAAATATTATTATCCGATATCGATTAAGTATAGCTCGAATAGATGATAAAATAAGAGAAAACAAGTTGAGATGATATTTACTTATTCAAAGATGATCAATAAATTTCATAATTTTAAAAGTTGAATCTAGTAGAGAGAATAAGGGCATGGGAAGGTAAAAGCAAATGTTAGTCAATGTAATAGAATTGATATAATTTGAGTAAAAGTGTAAAACTAAGATTCATGTGAGTGACTCCAAATAGTTGGGATGAACGTGATTGCCTCAAAGAGGGGAGTGAGACTAATATTTCGGTGGTTAAAGGATTGTACTCAAGAAAATTCAGCATTTATCTAGAAGTGCTATGCAATAGCTGTTTTTTGGAAATTTGGGCAATGCTTTTTGGATTTAGAGCCTTTGCCTCTTGATTATGGTCTATTTTCTGTTCTCATTCTGACTACTCCTTGTATACCATCCATTATTGTTTTTTTACTTTCTTTCAAGTTGGCTTTATAATATCAATGTTTCTGTTATTATCATTATAATTGCACATCTCTATGCAATAATCCTGTTCTTATCTTAAATGTGTTGACTATGCTGTCCTTGATGTAACATCGGTTCAATAGTGCAAGGCCATGTTTTCATTAATTTTATCTGTTCTCTCTTGGGGCTTATCTTAACTACTTCTATACAATCTTGTGCTATATACTGTCACAAACTTACAAGTAAACTAATAATTAAATATACTCTCTGACAGTGGAGGCTATCTTGGTAGATCCTGTCATTAGCAATGGCAACTTCTTTGGATCAATGGATGAGGGAGTTCAATGAAGCATCAAGGCTTTCTGATGAAATTAATGCTATGATTTCTCAAAGGGGCTCTTTGCCTCCGTCAGGTCCTGAAACCCAACGTCAATTAACTGCAATGAGGAGGAAGATAACAATTCTTAGGACTAGATTGGAGAACTTGGAGGCCCTTCTTTCAAAGCTTCCTAGCATACAGCCAATGTATGTGTTTCTTGTTCCTTTAAGCGTAAAATGTTCAAGCTTGTTTTTTCAGAAATCATCCTGGTCTTGTAATAGAATCCATATGCTTCAAATATTTTTTACAAGTTCATATTGTTTCACTTATCTACACTCTAGTTTGCAAGATGTTGTACCATCCTTTTTACAACATCTTAAATTGAATTGCTTATCCTGTTCAAGCGTAAATTGAATTGGTTTATTTTTTTGGTTGTACCTTTTGTATTACCCATTCATTCCTTTTTGGTGCATGATCAATTTTGACACATTTTAACTGATTTTTAACACAGAAAGGATAAAGAGTTGCATAAGCGGCGAGAGATGCTATCAAATCTAAAATCTAAAGCAACTCAGATGGCATCCATGTTAAACATGTCCAACTTCGGAAACAGGTTTGCTTAACACAGTGCAATACATTCAGATGGCTTTACAATGCTGCATCCGTACCTTTCAATTTTACCACAATAAAGTCTCTGTTTCAATTCAAACTTGATGGATCACATTTAGATAGTTTATATGCATGAGATATTGTTACTACTGGTGTCATGTTTTTTTTGTCAACTACTCAATTAGACATTGGACTAACCATTTATCAAAGATAGGGAGGACTTGCTTGGAGATAGTAAAAAGCCAGTTGATGTAGCAACAAGAACTGCTGAATTGGATAATCAGGGTATTGTTGTTTTACAGAGACAGATTATGAGAGGTATAATCTTGTCTCTCTTTTTTTCACGTCTTCAAATATTCAGCACATTATTACTGATTTATCTGATTTCATAGAGCAAGATGAGGGCCTTGAAAAGTTGGAGGAGACTGTGTTAAGCACAAAACACATTGCATTAGCGGTTAATGAAGAATTGGATCTGCACACAAGATTAATTGTATGTAATGTCATGACCGAGTAGTATATTTCTCTCTAATGCAGAATGATTCAGCAACAACTTTCAAGCTTTAAGGCATCCATTGATAACTGAACATTTTCGTAATGATGCAGGATGATCTGGACCAGCGAGTTGATGTAACAGACTCAAGGCTACAGGTAATATTAGCTTTCTCTGTTTTAAATTACAACCTCATGGTCCTTTTGAATTTTGGCAGCTGATATATACACTACAAAGGTAAAATGGTGCTGAAAAGACCATGCTTTGTGGATATTGTTATACTTAACTGCTTATCTTAGAATCTAATCATTTTTGTAATATTTTTTATTATTGTATTTGATGTGGAAAACTTGTGAACCAGTGTTATTTGACTATTTGCCGGTTTCACGCAGAGAGTTCAAAAGAGACTAGCAATCCTCAACAAGCGCACAAAAGGAGGTTGTTCGTGCATGTGTCTGCTCTTATCCATCATTGCAATTATAGCTCTGATTGTTGTGGTTTGGGCTCTCATCAAGTACTTGTAGTAGGTGGGGGGTGTCAAGAATGTTACAATGCCATCTTCAAGTGTGTTAAGTTCCTGCTAGTGTTTGCTTCCGAGGCTTTATTTGTTGAGTTGCACTTGGTACCAGAGAAAGTGAGGATAATATTGGGTACCTTTTGTGCAATGTCATATTATAGTAAGCTAATCATTCTCGCGTATTACTTGTCGAGCTTGCACTAGTGAAAAGTGAGGATATTGTTGGGTGTCTTTTGCTTTTATTCAACACAAAAATGAAATTTGAGTCACTGCTTTAGGATTCAGAGCAGATTTAGTGCCTTAATTGGGCTATAGGATGTGTGCTTTTGAGTGTGGAACTTAAATGTTTGGATTGAAATTGTATTGCTGAATCTCCCCTTTCTTCTATAATGAATGATTGAGCTTGTTGTGAATACTTTACTTCTTGTTATTATTGAGCACACCCCCTTGTTTTCTAGTTTGTGATGTCTTCTTGTGTCACTCAAAGGCAATGTAGAGAAATCCACCTTTTTTTCCCATTGCAAAATAGTATTTATTAGCCATTTCTACCAACATTTCTGTCTAGTTTTTGGATGAACTTAACAGGCAATGGAAAAGACTTGGATGTGTTTTCAATATAATTGTAATAAAAGGTGAAATTCGTTATCCCAATGGTCTCATATGATCGGTTCTACGATCATATATGAAGATATAAATTTAATTTTTAAATGAAGGCAATGGAAAAGATTTAGATGTGTTTTCAATATAATTGTATAAGGTGGAATCTACCACCCTAGTGGTCTCATGATTATATTGTAAAGAAATAAATCAAAAATTTGTAATTGATCATTGTGGGAGAAGGATATTTTTTTCGATTTTATTAAGATTTGATCCTTATCTATTATAAGTAATATTTATTTCACAATAGTCAATTCAATCATGCCTCTAGTCAGGCTTGAGGGCGAGTGTTTTCAACAAAAGATCACTTTGTTTAGTGTGGTTGAATTAGAATTTAGGTACCTGACCAGGAAATTATGGTTCTTCATATTATAAAGTTATCAAAATACCTGTAAAAGGAATAATAAAATTTATAATTTTCCTTATAAAATTCTTCTCAAGTTTTTTTTCTCTCAAAACTTTATGATTTTCTAAATTTTGAATTTTAAGAATTAAATAGGAGGGAACCTGATTCACAAGCAAGCAATATATGACGACATTTGCACTTGTAAAGGTACAACATTCTATTGTTGCAAAAGCAACCCGTTAAAGTTACAAGTAGGTAGATATTTTATTGTATGGTTGAATATTTTGAAGGTCAATTTGTAAATATATATAAATTGTGTTTCAAATTTATTCGATAGGTAAATCAACTATCTTTGAGATTAGCACCTAACCAAAGATAGAGAATATGTAGGATTATAAATAAAATAAATCTATATCACACACATCATTTCTAGGGGCACACATACTAGAATTTCATGGGGGTGTTGCTCATATGGTAGAATAATATGAATGAAACAATAAAATCTATGTATATAAATTTGATCATTATATTTAGAAACCATCTTCTCTCCATCATAAACAAAATACACAAGAAAATGTGCAACATGGGTTTTTCATGATTCACCCTAATATAAGATAAGATTTCATTGAAAATATTTCAATCTA
>JBBMKF010445567.1:0-13102 GCA_037834155.1 Curcuma caesia | reverse complement strand
ATCCTGAGAATATCTTTTATTTTAATATTATTATAATAGTTATTCGATAGTTACTATACATTGTAACAGTTACCGAGTAATTACTACAACATTATTATTTACTTCCAACGTCATGACCAACTACTATAAAATGTACAAGTTACTTTATCATTGTTATAACATACAACACCTAATACAGTATTATTATAGTTTATAGTTGATATTTAATAGTTTCTACAACTATTTTATAATGATTTTAATCAATTTAATAATTTTGATGAAATTTAAATAATTTTAATCATGTAAAAAAATTTAGTATAATAATATTTAAAATTTAAAATTTAAGATTTAAGATTTAAAATTTAAATTTTCACTGTAACTATGTATGGTATAAGATATAACAATGACTCGATAGCTACTATAATATAAAAAATTAATTATTTTACTTTAATCAAAATTACTATACACAAGTATTATAATATCAAAATATTATTTATCAACTTAATCAAAATTATTTAAATTTTATCAAAATTATTTTAAATTAATCAAAATCACTTTAAAACAATTATAGTAGCTAGCTAAATAACTGCTACATAAATATAAAAATTACTAAATAATTACTATAACGTTAAATAGTATTGTATTTTATGTTAATTGTAGCAAGCAATCTTAATTGCTATAACAACATTGAAATAAAAAATATTCCCGTAACAAAACATATGATAGAACACTCTTATAATTTACATAATTTAAGATGCCCTTTCGATTTTTGCTCATTGAATTACGATACCAAAGAGTTATTTTACAACTAAATTGCATAGTAAGTACTACCAATTTTAATTATAGATAGTTTCAAAAGTTACCGTGATGGCTATTAAATTATGTACAAAAATAAAATAAAATATATAGAAACTGCTGTGCAAGATCAACTAAATCACAGATAGGAAACATCAAGATCATTTGAATAACGCACACGACTTAGCAAGGAAAAGAAGGGAAACTACAGCTAATTCACAACCATACACAAACAGATGAGCAACAAACAAGCGTAAAAAAGGAGAAGAACCGAAAAATTCAAACACGCAATCTTTTTCTACTTGAACAAAAGAAGAGAAAGAAGCTTTTTTTCCCTTCTTTTTGCACAGGAAAGCAGAACTTTGGAAACTTGGACAAACTTTCTTGTTGCTTAAGTGGCTTAGAGATGAGTCACAATCCAACAAATTGTCATTCATAAAGCAATATGATTCTTACTGGGCAAAGCAATCCGAATCCAATTCCACTACCTTTTAGAACAAAAAACCAAAACCTCTCAAAAATTACATACAAATTACAACCTTTGCTATTCCTATCCACCATATGTGGTACCATTTCCTAGTATTACACTTGTATATTTTGTTCAAAGCTATAAATCCATAAAATGAAACAGAATTTCAAATTATACTGAGTACAAGGGCCCATCTGTAGTTTGGTTGCCGCGTACTCTGATGATTTCAGCCTTCAACATCGTTGACTCGATTCATAGAATAAGCTGAAGGCATGAGCAGGATCTTCCAGTTACTAATAATTGCATTTGACATACTTTGGAAAGAATGAATAGGCAAGAATGTTGTCTCAGAATTTAGCATCGATGCTTTCAGATATCGAAGCTTCTACCAACTGAAATGGCAAATCGAAAACAAATACTGTTTTGTCAGAGGAGAAATAGGATAGAAACAGAATGGAGCAGACAATTAATTCAGTCAAAAATATGAAGCCTGCAACGTTTGAACATATCCAAGAGAATGATTTTCATGGAATAACTAGGAAATTGCAACTTGTCCTTGTCAACTTGACATATTAATCACCATATCAACTTATTGTCTTGCCTGAAGCCACCATTTTATTTGCAGTTCTAGAATAGAATATGCAGAATTTGTTCACAAAGAAGTGCGACTTAAGATATCAAAAGTAAGGCAATTGCAGGGTTCTTACACATGCAAGCCAAGATCCGAAAAGGTGCAACTAAAACTAGCAATTTTATGGTGAAGGATTAGAAAGCTCGCAGTAAGAATCGAAATGCACTTACAAGCTTAGGACAAAAAAGTTGTGAATAATAAGATCTCTCTACTATTGTAAGTGTGATATCTTTTATGAATCTCATGTCTGATTCGATTCATTTGTACTAAGTTATCCCAAGTGTTATGAGGTATTATGAATCACTAGAAGATCACTAAGATATGACTAAGATATGAATGGAATGATGATAAGCTCCACTAAATTATTAGAATTCTTAACAAAGAAGATTTTAAATTATGGAATACTCAACATAATGATCGTAGAGAAGTAGAGAAATTTTTCCTAGAGAGCACTTGTTAAGAGAAGAACTCTGGTTACTTATCAGGATAGGCTATATTTAGAAAGACTCACACATAGATATTCATCATTCATGCTCTTTGTTTTAAACACTATTTAGTTGTCCATTATAAATAATGTTAGAAGGATTCATATAGGTAGGCTCTGTGCCTCCCTTTCACTGAGAAATGCTTTTAAGAAATGAGCAAGCATAAAAAAATATGCAATGAACAAGTTCAATTATTGTAATTATCTAATGAGCCAAGGCCTAATGTAAATAAACTCCATCACCCAAGAAGCATAATCATAATCATAATCATAATGCATGAAGTTTAGTAGCACTCACAGCTACACTCAGCATCCACCACCACGAGCCACATTGTTCTATTGTTTGGTGGTAGCTGCAGATAAACAGGACTGAGGTTGTGTCGTAGAGGGTGGCGAGTGCACACAATTATATCATCGAGCATTGTCAACTTCTTCAAAATTCTAGTCAATTCGGGCACACTCGTTCCCGAAAAAGTCATGGAAGGCCATTCGACATCATCATCTAAATTGCCACGGTCATCTGCTACAGTGTAGTAGATGGTCCGAGAAAGTGCCGGCGCCGGTGTGGGTGCTGATGCTGGTACCACAGTTGCGACTGGAGCTGGTGCAGCAAAAGAAGGATATTTCTGCAAAAGAAAAAATGTTCTATATCAAGTATTTGCATCTAAAACAGAGGATAAAAGGTCTCAAGTAGAATAAAATATTGCGAACCAATAAGTAATTAAACTGAATTGAAAAAAGTAATTGCAAAAGAAAATAAAAAGATTTGATAAGTGCCAATACATGTGAATAACAGGATTGGTCCCAATTCATATAATTGCAGATAAAAAAACTAATAATTGGTAATTGGCTATTAGAAAAACATCAGTTTCGATGTTCTATAGTTCAAATTGCAAGATGATGCAAGCTAAAATATTTGTTCAAGGAATATAAACTTGAGGGATGAACCAAAATTAGAGCTTATCTAATTCAGTATTTCAAAGATTTGACTGGTTAAGCGTCAAAAGTTCAGTGTTTTTACATTTATGATTCATCTGAATCTTCAAAGATAGATTAACAACTAGAAAGGAGAAACAATGAATGAACAAGCATCATAGTGAACGTAAACAAGTTCACTAATCGCTAGTAAAATTAACTATGATATGCACATGTTAAGGACCGGACCTGTGAAATGGCGGATGGCTGAGAGTGAACGGTGTTGGTGCGAGGAGAAGAATCGGAGACGGAAGAAGAGGTCGACCATGAGAAGGAAGCTTCGTGAGGGTCATCTGGCTCAGAAGTCGCATAAGGTGAAGAAATATGAGCGGCAAAAGGGGGTTTCGGCTGCAACGGGCGCGGAGGGGAAGGAGGCCGCGTTATGGAGGCAGCAGGAGGGGCGGGTTTAGGCTTCACAGTGGTGGTGGCGGCGGCGGCGGAAGAAGGCAGAATCTCGACGATGTTAACGTCCCATAGGACCCAATCTTGGGTAGCGGTGTAGTGGGGGAGGTCGTGTGTGACGGAGTTGCGCCAGGGCGGGAGACTGCCGTTGGCGCGGAGGAACTTGCCGGCGTGGCTCTTAAGCTTGACCTGGAAGCCATCTCGAAGGACCTCCCACTCTAAGGAAGGGTCGTGTTGGTCGAGGGAGCGCTGGAGCTGGACGACCTTCTTTCCGGTGAAACCGAGGAGGAAGGATTCGGGGGAGGCGGCGAGGTAACGACCGTAGCAGCTTCGCAGGAGGAGGGCGGGGCGGCCGGGGAGGAACTCGACCTCCCAGCGGGCCCCCGGGGCGGAGCCGTTCCGGCTCTGCGTGACGTGCTCCTCGTCCTCGTCGGCCGTAAGGTACTTGCCGTGGTGGCTACGGAGGCGCACCGCCTTGGCGCGGTCGAACAAGTCCATAACGGCGAAGAAGAAGAAGAAGAAGAAGAAGAAGAGGAGGAGGAGGAGATGTCCGGGAAGCGAGAGAAGAAGCGAAGGGGTTTAAGAAGGAGAAGGAGACGGAGAAGGAGACGGCCGGTGTAATTAGTGTCAACTGCCAAGGTGCTGCGACACGGCATCAGCCAGCTTTGCTTTCCACACTATCTGCAGCCCACGCCTCGCACGTGCCTTCAGGTTGCTTTCCTGATAATGGATAAATACAGGGCAATTTTTTTTTAATTTTTAGAATAATAATATTTAAGGGAGTAAAATAATCATATCTAAATGCCAACCAGGATATACTTAAGAACTAAGGATCTATCTATGGTCGCCTCGCCTCGCCTGCCTCAATTAGTTTTTTTGTGTTTTTGTCAAATAATTGAATTGATTTTTGCAGAAAGCATCGACGTGGATTTCACAACTTTCCGCGTTTGTTCCTTCTCTCGTCTCGTAGCTTCCCTGGAACAAGACAGACCTCGAGAATATCTAGAAGCCTCGTAAGATTCGATCGTAAGTTCTATTTTCGGTAAATTTTCAAATGACGCAATTCAAATTTGATTTTGTGCACCCAAATTTGAAAATTCCTACCAGATACACACTCTGATTTCGATTTTATCTTCCCTCATTCACTTAACTTCATTCGTGATTTTCTAATGCATATGAGTTATATTTTAATTAAAAATTCATTCGTTGATTAGGGTTGAGTCCTATGCTTACTTTATCTCTTCCTATTTTACACACAACCTATACTATCACAAAACATCGATAAAATTTCAAAAGAGTAAAAATATCGATGAAAATAGTAATCGAATGAACCCTAAAAGATTATCTAAATTTCGATGTCGCTCAAACTTTGAAGACTGTTATTCTCCAAAGAAGATTTCAACATAACAGTTCGTTCCATATTTTTTCATTGATTCTTTTTAAGATTTTCTTTTGTATATTTCTGATTTATTTATTTATTTATTTATATTGAATACAATAAAAAAGTTTATTTTAGAATTTTTTTCCCTCCATTTCTATGTAATCGATGTTTTTTAAAATTAAATTAAATTATCTGATTATAATGTGGTCAGTTTTTTTATATGAGATATCAATGGTTAGTAAACGAAAAAATAAATTATATATTTAGATATTTAAGTTTCTACAACTTATTAGTAGTGATTTTTATAATTTGGTGTTGAAATTTCAAAATTTGAAAGATGTACAATAATTTGAAACTCTAACACAGCGATGCTAAATATTATATTTCAGTACCATTTCAATTCTGAATTTTTTAAGTTCCAACACCACTCTGATACTGAATTTGTAGTGTTAATGATTTAAACTCTATTAGTCCTGTATCAATTATATTTACATCATATCTATTTATACTCATCTTCATATCTATTTACACTCATCTCTTCCATTAAATGTCAAAACCATTAAGGGACTTAACTATTTCATATTGACAAAATTTCATGACAAAATTTAAAAAATCCAAATACCCTAGATCAAAAATCATTGATGGACCTAGAGAGTTCTAATCAGACTCATTCCAAATGATAGAGATTTTTGAAGTGCCCATGAGTTTATAGTCTTTATGTGCCCAAGGTTCTGATGGTTTTTAAAAGTGTATGACTGAAAATAATTGGCACATATATATATAACATATCCAAATTAACTTTATGGGATGTCAGAATTAGGCATGGACATCAAATATCTTCTACACACTCATCTCTTCCATTAGATTTAAACTATTTAGAAATCCAAGTCCCCTAGGTACATCAATGGGTTTCGATCAATATATATTTATAGACTTAGAAAACTCTGATCGGGCATATTCTAACTCCTGTGAGTTTATTAGATGAACTTGAGTTTAAATAAGTTTTCTTTTACTGGTTTAAAGCGTTCCAAACAGTGATTAAAATGATTTGAATCTTTCAGCATCATTGTGATGTTGATTTTTGAAGATCAGCACCACTGTACCAATAAACATTGTGTATTCTATTTGGCTTGATAGTAGAGTGAGTTCTATGACAATCTCATATAAACTTCATATTTCATACATAACATTGTTCAATACTCGCCGATTAACAACATTAATAACTCAACCATAATATAATAATTCAATACAATTATTAAGATATTTACATTTATAGTATACAAATCACAAATAATACTATAGGCTCTGGTGTATTATGCAAATACAAATTTAAAAGTAACATCATTATATAATTTATTCTTTACAATCCCACTCAATCATTCTTATTACAACAAAATAGATATTTAAATTTAAATTTTTAAGAATCTGTCTCTCAAAATTGATACTGATACATTGATTCTAATTTTTTTTTTATGTATGTTTGTTTGAAGTTCATCTTCAAATCATATATCAGACATCTAATGTATTTCATCACAAAGAAGTCACAGTCATTGCTGTAAATAACACGAGGAATTTAGTATTCAAAAATAATTTAAAACTGCATATACATATGGTTTCTCTATTCTTACCTGGCTTCTTGTTGTGAACAACTGACTGTGACAAAGACCCATTTGTCAATGGGATTGTGATATTCTAAATCAGGATCAATAGTAGCTAGTAAGTTCCTTTCGAGAATATTCTTTTAATTCAGATACTCATTTCTTAAAAATTGATGATGATTTATCATTGTGTGCAAAAGAGTTATAATGATTCAAAGTCATTGATTTTGTGTCGATACATAGCAAGTGAAAGTGTGCATAACCAATGTTGATAAATATAAAAATACACCTAACCCCTTCCTCTTTCATATCGGTCTTGATGATATGTGTCATGGCATACTTCAATAAATATTTTGATGTTGATTATAAAATTTTAAAATATACATAAGTAACTAGTAATCAATTAATATAATATATCCAAACATTATATATTATCAAATAATTTAAATTCCTTACAATGTAGCCAATTGAACAATATGCAACCTTATTGTATGGCCCATTAGACGAGGAGACCCCGTAAACAACATCAAATAATAGGTATCAATTAACTTCTCTTTTGTAAAAATATTACCATTTATACTAGAGAAAAAAAAGTCATAATTAAACTAAAAGGTGTTTCTTCCCAAATAGATTATTGAGTAGGCCTGCAAAAAAAATTTAATTACTTCCAATAAGTAAAATAAATATCAAAACATGTGATTTTTTAAAAAAATTGTGATAGAAATAAATTAACTATCCGATAAGAGAGGTTAAATCTATCATACTTTAATTTTTTCAATGTATTTAACAAGTATGTCACATCTTCATCTTATTCTTTTTCTTCTTGGAAGTCTTAAATTTTTCTTGACATACTAGCATAAACAAAAAACACATGCAATTAGTGATTGAAATCAAACTACTTAAACTAATTGATGTATAAATACAGACTTATGGTAATGTCTGCCAATCTCATTTTGTTAACTTTGGCAATCCTTGTTACCTCCTCCTCGGCCTCTTCTTTAGAATTGTCTTCAGGAATTGAGATAATATCTCCCTCTTCTTGCATATTATTTGTATCAATTTTGCCTTTTCCCTTTCTTGAACAGCTTCTGTTCTTTGTCCTATTATGTTCTCAGAAGACTAACAAATTTGTATCTTGCATCTCTTCTAAGGTAAAAGCTTGTGTCAAATAAGACTATCAATAGGAGTATACCGGTAATCATAGCGAGTTCGATCATGTCCTCTTCTAGTCTTGGTTCTAGAAGAAACTGGTTCAGGATTTGGATCGACTACAGGGTCGCTTGATTCAACCAATATATCTTGATTGTCTATTATTTCAAGAAATTCTTTTACCTTTTCATTTAGTAGAATTTTCTCTGTTATTAGCTCCTTGATTCGGTTTGGATGAATTATGCAATTGGGCATTCATTATCACTTGAGCATCTGGCTTCAATAGCATGTAATGGTGATGTCTCTAATGGCTTTGGAGTATCATCAAGGTAAGGGAGGTTCTCAAATATTGTATTTTCAGGAGTAGGGACTAGTTCAATAATAATCTATCAAATTAGAAATAAAATTATTTATCAACTTCAAATGAAAGAAATTTAATTGACAGTCTTCGCTATTTACCTATTCAGGTGAGACTTGGTCCAACAAAGTTGTCACCATTTCTGCAAATGGTGGAATCCGCCACCCCAACGGCTCCACACGGTTGGCCCCACAACCATCTGTGAGGAGGTAAATTGAGAAGCTACAATTGACCATGACGGAGGAGGGCATTGTCTCAGCTTAGTCGAGATTCGAACCCTTGCTCATTTCTGCAACTCTGCTCCGTCGTAACCAATTCAGCTATGCTCTAGGGGCAACTGCACTTATTTATTCGTGGGCCTTTAATATTATATGGTTTTTAGATTGGAACATGCTCTAAAAGTCATGTCTGCTTCATAATACGGAGTGTTACATACATATTAATGTCTATATAAAAAAATAAATTTATCATTAAAAAAGAAACTTATAGTTAAAAGACTAGCAAATCCCTTAAGTAGGGAACGGATGTGATTGTTTGATATGTCTTACTTGATGAAAAGAGATCCTCGATGATAGATAATTGAGGAGCAATAAATTGATGGATGGCTTCAAACCAATTAAATCTATTTAAATTTTGAAAATCATCTACAATATCTACAAGACCTATAGAAACCTTATATGTACTAAAAGAAAATAACTCACAAATAAATATATACAAAATATATAATTTATAAAAGATTAAAATATCATAATCTACTTCAACTCCATGTGAATATATTTTAAGTAACACATCTATTTTTGATCTAGTATATTCTTTTTTATTAGAGAAGTGAGCAAGAAAGAGATCACTCGTGCATTAAGTTCATAGGAACAAAAGCACCTCTGTCTACAATACCAAGCAAAAGAGACACTTCTCTTCTAGTAAAAGCAACTGAGACACTTGGGAATCTAAAATGATTAGTTTTCTACTATGAGCTGACAAAACTGAAAAAAAAATATGACGTATCTCTAATTTTCAAAACTTGAAGATGTACCTAAAAATCTAAAAGCTTGAGATGTTGAATTCCAACTTTGAAATTAATACCAATAGACCACAAATTTTGTGAATATCTTGTATGTTCAAAAAAATAGAAAAATGGGATTGTTTAATGATCGTTATGTGTTGATCATGTAAACAAATAGACCCACAATTCTTTCCTTTCATTGTTGGAGCGCTAAAAAAATCATTAAAGTAACTTAAAACACTTGTCCATTGGAATTTCTAACTAATATCAACTGATGTCTACAATTTTTAAAAAAATATAAATTACTAACATGAAAGAAATAAATGCACATATTCACAAACAATGGTTGTAAATTTTGATATTAATATAACGTTATATCCTCATCTTTAGTAACATTGATGCTGATTTTTAAAAACAACATCACGTTGGTCTGACTTCTCTATTTTTTAAAATTCGATAGTATTGATTTTAGAACAACAGCACCATTGTTGATTTTTAAAATTAAGAATCATCTTGTTCTAATTACGCAAAAATCATTCTTTAAAGTGGTGTTGTACTTTAAAATTCAACATCAAAGTAGCATTGATTATTGAACATCAACATCAAAGTGGTACTGATTTTTTAAATCCAACATCACAGTAATGATGATTTATTTTTGAAATATCATACACCCCCTAAATTTTAACAAGTCAGGTCGCGTGCAACTACGGAACCCTAAACCTGCAGAATATCAAAGAATACAAGTGAATGTGAAAGACAAACCCTAAACATGTGCAATATATGGGGAATACATTAGAAACAAAATACATACCTTTGGAGATGATCAAGGATCAAGATCGAGGGGTTGAAATACCTTGTAGCGCCATTGTGAAATAGGAGTACAGTTTACAATAGGTGAAGAAGGAGATCATGCAGCGTCGGTGTCGACAAACAGGATGATAAGGTAAAACTAAATCCTAAACTCAAATGGAAGAGGGAAAGTTTATTAGTAGGTGGGTTGTGACGAAAATCCTAACTGACTTGTCGTGAGCTAAGAGTCTATAGGGTTTCAACTTTTGCGATTTTAGGCGACGAGAGAGAATGATTATTTTGATCGAGCAGAGAGAAAAGATATTTATTTTCACCATATAAAGAGATATAAATATTATGTGAATCTGAATCAATGAATAAATTTTTAATTAAAATATGGTTCGGATGTATTAGAAAATCACGAATAAAGCTAAGTAAGCGGTTGAGGGAGGGATAAAATTGAAATCAAGTGCGCTTTTTGAGAATTGATGCATCTTTTAGGCAAAAATAAATTTGAAGTGCTCCCTTTGGGTGTAGGGATCATTTTGCGCCAAAAACAGTTTTAGCCGCATAAACGCAGCGGAAAAGGATCCCTCCAAAAGATCCTTGTGAAAGAAACCATACTCATTTTATTACTTTTATTTACTAGAATCGAGGTTACCTTCGATGCGAGCCCTTCGCAATTCCAACAGCAACTCTTGCCTTCTGAGATTGACGGATCTCAGCGCGATCAGTGTGTTCGCGCCTCCACGGTATCCACACGAACACAGAGATGGAGAGGAACCAAAATCGTGGTGCTAGCCACAAAACGATGGTTCAGCCAAAGGTGGAAGAAAGGAGAAAGAAGATCACAAAAATCATCAACCAAGTGAAAGAAAAACTCTCATCCCTTTTATATACCACCATAGAATATCAAGGGTTTTGGCTTTTGGTATTCCATGGAATTAATACCCTATTAATCCCATATTAAGTGATCTTGCAACCCCCTCTTGATGAATTCGAATTGGCTTGTGTGACTTGAGTCCAACTCGAGTCTCACTCAATCCGAGTTGACTTGAGTCCAACTCGAGTCTCACTCAATCCGAATTGACTTGATTGGCACTAAGGGATGACACTAACAATACAAACTCTGAAAATTTTATTGAGAGAATGTGTTATGGATTTTGGTGGTAGTTGGGAGGATCACCTGCTTCTGGTCGAGTTTGCATATAACAACAACTATCACTGTACTATTCCGATGGCTCAGTATGAGGCTTTGTATGGTAGACCTTATAGATCTCCGGTGTTGTGCAAGGAGGTTGGTGAGAGACAGCTGTTGGGTCCGCAGAGTATTCAGCAGGATGTCGAGCTTGTACGCATTATTAGATGATGTATGTCAGAGGCTTAGGATTGATAGAAGAGTTATGCGGATCGGAGACGAAGACTTCTGAAGTTTTCCATGGGCGATCAGTGTTCTTGCGCGTATCACTCACGAAAGAGGTGAAGAAGTTCAGATTGAAGGGGAAGTTAGCTCCGCGGTATATTAGACTATTTGAGATATTGGAGCGGATTAGAGAGGTGGCATATCGCCTGACGTTATCGCCGACATTAGCTGGTGTTCATAATGTGTTTCACGTTTCTATACTGTGGAAATATGTACCTCATCCTACTCATATTCTGAAGGTAGTATCCATTCCTTTTCGATCGGATGCGTCTTATGAGGAGATGCCAGTGTGGATCCTTGAACATAAGGAGCGGCAGTTGCGGAACAAAACCATTCGACTTGTAAAAGTCAGGTGGCAGCACCATTCAGACGAGGAGGCTACTTGGGAGCTAGAGGATACTATCCGGGCCAAAGTAAGTTGAATAGACAGCATGTAAAATGGGTAGAGTTCATTGAGTCATTTCCTTATGTGATCAAGTATAAACAAGGTATGGAAAACATTGTTGTTGATGCTTTGTCTCGAAAGTATACCTTGATCTCTACTTTGAACACTAAATTGTTTGGTTTTGAATACATTAAAGATCTATATTCTAATGATATTGACTTTGGAAATGTATTTGAAGCTTGTGAAGATGTTGCATTTGGAAAGTTTTATAGGCATGAGGGGTTTCTTTTCAGGGTCAATAGGTTGTGTGTGCCTAATTGTTCATTGAGAGAATTATTAATCCAAGAGGCTCATGGTGAGGGACTAATGGGACATTTTGGTGTAAGAAAAACTCTAGATGTTTTGGTTGAGCATTTCTTTTGGCCTCATATGAAACGAGATGTAGTCAAGTTTTGTGAGAAGTGTATCACATGTAGGCAAGCAAAATCTAGATCTTTACCTCATTGATTGTATACACCTTTACTAATTCCTAGTGAACTGGGTGGATATTTCCATGGGCTATGTTATAGGCTTACCTAGATCAAAATGAGGTGTGAATTCTATTTTTTTTGTTGTGGACAGATTTTCTAAAATGGCTCATTTTATTTCTTATAGGAAAACAGATGATACTAATCATATTGCTGATCTATTCTTTATGGAGATCGTTTGACTTCATAGAGTATCGAGAAGCATAGTTTTTAATCGTGATACAATGTTCCTAAGCTGCTTTTAGAAAAACTTATGAGGAAAGTTGGGAACAAAGCTTTTATTTTCTATAACATGTCATCCATAAATAGATAGACAAACTGAGATAGTAAATCAAACTATCTACTTTATTATGAGCTATCATTCAAAAGAATTTAAAAGGTTGGGAAGATTATTTACCACATATTGAATTTGCTTATCTACTACTAATCTTTCACCTTTTGAAGTGGTATATGGGTTCAATCCCTTAACTTCGTTGGATTTATCACCTTTGCCTATTTCTGAGCATTCTAGTTCTGATGGTACAATAAAAGCTGAGTTTGTGCATGAGAAAGTTAGGTTGCAAATTGAAAAGACGACTGAATAATATGCTACACAAGCCAACAAGGGACAAAAAAAATGATCTTTGAACCAAGAGATTGGGTTTGGGTTCATATGGGAAAGGAAAGATATCTTGCAAAACGTCTCACTAAGTTGCATCCACAAGACGATGGACCATTTCAAGTCATTGTTTGATTCAATGCCAATGCCTACAAG
>JBBMKF010445548.1:0-13103 GCA_037834155.1 Curcuma caesia | reverse complement strand
TAACCACAATGCCAGGAAACACAATCCCAAGGGTGTCCCTGTATGCTATCCTATTCTATCAGAAAGGCCAACATAGACTATGAAAAATTTCAGCCTAGAAATTTTCGAGGAAGATTGGTGACACCTCTTTTGTTCATGGACTATGGTCTTCTACATAAACTCTGGATACATGACTTAAACTTTATACAAGAGTTTCCATACAATCTTCGCCAAATACTTCAATACATATTAGAGCAAGAGACATTTGTAATTCTGACTATGGACAGTACACCTCCAGAATGCCAGGCTTTAAAAATCAAACCTGCCAAACATCTTATTAAAATAGATGTGAATGATGTTAATGGTCTACATTGTGGTCAGGAAGATTATACATCAGACCCAGATGTACATTGGACAGCCAAAACTGCACTTTCTGAACAACTTATAGAATGGCGAGCTGCTGTCCTAGGTAACCAATGGTACTGGGACAGAGAATACAACACTAATGACTAATATTGGCCAAAAAAACTGGGAATTTCTTATTTTCTATTTCCTATAAATACAAAGCATGAAACAGTCTATGAAAAATACAAGAGAAAATACGACCATTGGGCCTCCAGAAAAATGGCAAGTTCCATACTAGTGAATAATGCTTATTTGGCCCGAAGCCATATGGCCTCTACCAGGCTCCCTGAACCATTTCCAAAACAGGCTCCAAGCCCAAATCCAACAGAAGACCGAAATATGGACAACATGCTGGAGTATTAAGACATGACAAGGTATGACATCAGCCATGACAACAGACTCCACCGACAAAAGACAAAAGACAGCTCATTACTCCACCACTCCACCGACAAAAGAAAAAGGGGACAGCTCACTCTTCCACTCAAAGATTCGTTCTTATCTCTTCCTCTACTACTATGTATCTCATGCCGTGACTCTATAAATACCATTTTAAGGATGCACCTAAGGCATCCAACCCCCTCTGAGAGTTTCTCTAGTGTGTTTGAGAGTTTCTAAGTGTGTTCTTTTCTGCAAGCAGCTGAAGTAATTGTAAGTTTTTATTTTGTAAAATACTAAGTTGTTGTTAAATAAAAGTTTGTGTGATCATTTCTAATGCAAGGCTAATTTACTAAGGTTAGAAAGTTTCTTGTTCTTTCTTCTTCAACTTCGTCCTCAGTCCTTATCTGTTCTCTAGAACAGTAACTGTAAGAACTGAACTAGTAAGACCTGTGCTGGCTTAGTAAGGCAAGGCCTAGAGCCATAAGACCTGAAGATTAGCCGGGGCATAGTTTCTTTTCGTTCTTTACAGGTGAGGCTCACTGGACTAAGAAGAAGAAGGAAGTAAACAAGAAACTTTCTACCTGTTTTCTCATCTAAGTTTAGATCTATCTGTTAGCACTACTTGTTTACTTTAATTACTGTTTACTATTTACTGTTACTGTTGACACTATTCACTATTAAAAATCTATCTACTATTTTATGCTTACTGCTGTTTCTTTTCTGTCTTCTACTTGTTAGATTTCTTACCTACTGTATTTTAAGAAAAAAAAACGCATGAACTTGTGATATAATTTAGGGTCAAAAAATATATTTTTTTGGCCAGCTAAAACCCTAAAGTGTCATCTTGAAATGTTTCAAAACTAGATAAGCAATAAAAATTTATAATATTCACAGTATAAGCTCATTTGCAAATGTTAAGATGTAGGGTCAAAAAATATATGTTCCACTTAAAAGTTGGAAATGATCTATTTGGGAACTCAAGATTATAGCTTGGATAAATTTATAATGCTCACAACACATTAATTCACAACTTACTCTGTGAAAAATAGCAAAAGGGTTGTCTCAAGCAAAAATATCTTGTTCAACTGGGAATCTCTAGTACCAATGGAAGGACATCTAAAAGAAATATTCAATGTCTCAAAACTAAACATGGATGAATTGTTAATTTTATGAGGCAAATAAATTGAAAAAAAAATAAAAAATGCATTATTAGACATCTAAAAATTTATGTGTAAAAGGGCAATCCCGTGTATGAAACTCCCACCAATGGGAGTCCCGGGAAAGGGTCTATTATACGCAACCTTACCTTACTTTGCAACAGGCTATTTCCGAGACTCGAATCCATGACCTCTAGGTCACAAAGCAGCAACTTTACTATTTTGGTTTTCGACAACAATTTAAAAATAAAAATAAAAATAAATAAATAAAATTTTATATGTGTGATTTCTCAAAATTAAACATTGAATAAATTTATGATTTTCACAACCAAAAATGTTTCACCATGCAAGATGACTTGCAAATCAATTTGCATGACAAAAAATAGCACACAATGTGACAAATTGATTTACAAATAAATATCGACAAACTCAAGGGAACTTCAAGAGTGAAAGTTAGCATTTGACACAAATTCGAGGCATTCAGGATTGTCAAGCACTTTTGATCAAAAGTGTTTAACCATTTTAGAATCATGAAATCACTTCCAATTGACTGATGAGTCTAATGAAGTGGATTGGACAAAAAAATATTTTGAAAATAAATGCAGCCTTTAATAAATTTTAAAATATAAGATGTCATTTTGGTATCCTAGAAAATTAAAATGCATTCTTTGATAAATTATGATATTTTTATATATAAACAACAATAAAAGAACGCACAAGAACATTGCTTCACTAAAGATAGAAGTGATCAAAGTTGATGCAATTGGGTTGTGAATCTTATAAATTTACATATTAACTCTTATATTATTTAAATTCATAAATTCACCCTTACTGTTTTATCTTTATTAAAATATTACATCTTAAAGTCCTCCATTTGTCATTTCCATAGCCAATTTCAACATCATCATTATAGGCATTATCTTAATCATGCAAAAATTATATTATAATAACCAAATTATCAAACTTTATAACCATTAATGTCATCCTAAATTTACAAATCCATGCTTTAGATTTTGTGTTGATGATAGAAAAACTTACATGTCAATCTTTCAATTATGAAAAGACTACAACATGCATCATTAGCAAACTTAAGAATTTAATCCTTCTAATAACAAATATATTGCATCTTGATCCTCTAATCATTAAAATTTACAATTTTACTCTTGATATTTATAGAATATTACATATTTGACCCTATATTCTTTTAAATGTTTATTTCCCATAAAATTTTACAAAAAATCACCATTTTTGTATTCCCAACTTTCACCCTAAGTTATATATTTCATTTCACCGTTGTAAATTTTATCTGAAAAGACACTTTGCCCCCTCAAACTCATCACAATTTAATTATACAACCTAAATTAAATTTAAGCCCTCGATAATTTAAAGGTTTGCCTTCTAATATTAGATAAGAACTATAATCTTATCTATATCATTTTTAATATTTTTAATTACATTAAAAATCTTATTCTAAAAGTTGCAAAATTTTCAATTCTCTCCTAATTTTTTTCCTATGTTAAATACTCTTGCATACAATTACATTTTAAGCTTCATCTATTTTAAAATTATAATTTCACTATTGAAGTTTAAGTTTAACCCCAATAACAATCAAATATATGTGCAAATGTAATACAAGTTTTCAATTAGCACTTTGGCCAATATAATCTTATGATTTTATTTCCTAAAATTTTGTAATTCTGCATTTGATTTCTAGTAATTATCACTTTGCACCTTAGATTTTTAAATTAGATTCATTCTCTAAAATTTAGACATTGCCAATTTTTCTTCTACAAAGAAGATTTACTTTTCTCTGATGTTTTATTTTCATTTAACCTATAAAAAAATTTAACAATAATTTTAACCTATTTACAAAATATTTTACTTCACTCAAACAATTTTCATGAATTTTCATGAATTTTCATTTTGTCATTTCATCCCAAAATTTGACAAACAATATTCACCTCTCTAATTTTCAAGAAAAAACATAAAAATTTATTTTAACTAGACATCAATTTGATAGGATATTGGTGAATAAAAAATTATGTATAAAAGTTTTATTTAAACATAATTTTCCAAGATGACCATGTAATTATAAAATCATCATGTTATCAAAAACTTTCAAACTATATTAACTATCACAACCATGATTTAAAATTTCGACTCATATTGGAACGACATGATTTTGATACCGTATCATGTCGTGCCGATCTTATTTTGATTTTTTTAAATATAAAATATATTAATTAAAAATATTTTATTAAAAAACCTAAATATTAAAAAAATACAAAATAAAATAAATTTAAAAAAAAACACAACCTACAAGATTGTGGTGCCCCCGCGACCCGCGAGATCACGACACCCCCACGACCCCGCGAAAATCGTTGTGAGATCACAACGACCCATAGTGTCGATGCTGGTACGGTGTCGAGCGACAAGTGGAATAGTAAATTTCACTCATGTCGTCCGACACGATACAATTTTAAACCTCGTTTACAACCATTTTTTCCAAAAAAATGATTTAAAAGTCATTATATCACTATTCTATTAAACAAATTAATGATAATAATATTTTGTAGGACCAAACAAATTAAAATTAAAATTAAGTTAGATTTTCTCTACTCAACTTCCAATGAATTAAAATGAGTTAAATAAAAAATTATAATTTTTAGTTATTCAATTAAATATTAATAGTATGTAAAAATAGATTAATTAACTGTAAATAAATATAAACATGACATCAATCAATTTTTATTACTGAACATATATTATTTTCTAAATAGTTTACGATTTTAATGTATTTTTTAGTTTTTTATATTTATTATTCTTTTAAAATTAATAAATAATATTGACACATTTAGGTGGGTGTTTTCCTAACTAGTGATTTGTGAAAGAACAAGATTCAACTTGCACAAGACTCAAGAAATAAATAAACAGCTTCCTAATATGACAAACTTAATGCATACAAAATTATACTAACAATAAAAAAAATTAGTGATAAATGTGACTGCATAATTAAATTGCAAATTAACAACTAATCAGAAGTATCAACACAGAAGTACAAAACCACAAAATTCAATGTTCTTAGGAAGTTAATCCAGTAGGTGTCTAAGGACAGAACAAAACGGAAAGTTTTAAATGCTAAATATAACATAAATAAGACAAGATGGTTAATCTTCTGAAAGTTCAGAAGGTAGGCAACTAATAATGTGGTAGAAAAGACAATGGCTCATAGATAGATAGAACAATTTACAAATAAATTTTAAAGTTGAATGTTCACTGATCACAGTGCGCACTTAAAAAAAATAAATAAATTTCTTCTTTTTCTCTAATCAGCAATGTGACAATTTAGTCCTTAAAGTTTGAAGTTTTCATATTTGTCTTTTTCATATGCACACCTTACTAATTAACAATATCACCAACTAAGCCTCTTAATTAACAATATCACAATTTGTTCCTCAAAGTTGTCTTGTATTTTCATTTATTCTTATTTACTCCATACTAATTGATAATATTACAAATTGACCTTACAAATTCAGAATTCACATTTTTGCCCTAAATTTGATCATCTTTAGTGGAATTAAAATTATAAAATAATGCACCTCGTTTTATAATCTGAAATTGGACCACTAAAATATTAGTTTATTGCACATTTAATTTTTTTAAAATCATATTATTTTGCTTCTAATTATTTTTAAAAAATATGTATATAGACTGTAAAATTACCAAAATACCACATAAAATTTTCATTCTTTTATTAGTTAAATCCACTAAAGTATTAAATGATGAAAATATTAACAATGGCAATATGAGTGACAAGTGATAATAGTTAAAAGCCTTAAATGTGTTTCTTTTGTTTCAAATCATAACATAACCTCACACCACACCCATAAATATAGCATAAATTCCTATTGAAAAAAGAAATAACAAAGCTAAATCTCTTCAAAAAGTTCTCTAAATTTAACTAGCTTATTACTAAATGAAGAAAAATTTTATTGTGTCTAAAAAACTTCTAATATTTTAGTTTTATTTTTTTAATTTTAAAAAATATACTCTGGGACTTTGTAATAGACATACAAAACTATTCCCTGAGGTAGGATAAGACGTGTCATTCTCCAAGCCAGGTACTTCCTCCAGCTAGCGACAGCACACAGAGCGTCCTCGAACCCAAAGACGACGACGCAGAAAAGCAAAAGAGGGGAACAAATTAACCAGGACCCAACGTGCCTAAAATCTCCTTTCCCCCTTGGAAAAATACGAATTCAACCGACGGGACCAAATTCATAGGGTTCCAAAAGGAAGCTTAGACGACGACGGCTACAGACAGTGATCATAAAAAGGGGAATCCAACAAGGAGCAACTACTCAAGAAGTAAACGGAGGTCGGTGTGGAGAGAGGGAGGAGCAGCGCACCTGGAAATGCTGGAGAACTCGTAGAGCTTCCCGGCTGGGGAGAACACGACGAGAGCGACCTCGGCGTCGCAAAGCACCGAAAGCTCGTGCGCCTTCTTGAACAGCCCGCTCCTTCTCTTGGAGAATCGGACCTGGCGACTGGTCCGGTCCTCGATCCGCCGCAGCTCCACCTTGCCCCGCCGAGCCATCGCCTCCCCTCGCCTCGCCGCTGAGGGGACGCCGACAGAAACCTAAGGCTGCTATGTGCGATAGTTGTCGGAGTGTGTGGTTAGGGAATCGCGTCGCCAACGGGCAAATTTAAGAAGAAAAAACGAAGTGATTGGCTGCCGACTCATTAACTCACCCGATTGGCCCCACCTGCCATCTCTTCACCGAGGCGAAGCGATCGCCTCTGGAACTCCTGGGCCGCGATGCAAATGCAATTAAGCGTCTGACGGAAGTTACATGGTGTGTCAGTTGGACTTGGGGACATCTGTGAGGCTGATCTAGACCGTCCACTAACGGTTTATTTCGATTAGGACGGAATATTCTATTAAAATCAAATTAAATTAATTAAAAATTAAATAAATTAATTTTTTTTAATTAATCGAATTAAAATTTTAAATTAAATTTTCTGTGCATTTACAAAATTAATTCAATAAAATATCTCAAAATTATTTGCATTCTTAAATATCACAAAATTAACTAAATTAATTACTTCAAATTAAATCACATTTTTACATCAAACCATGAACAATTACAAGTTACAACTTTCAAAAGTTTAACCACTACAAGTTCAAAATTAAGAATTATAAATTTTATCAAATATTAATTAAAATTTAAGAGATGATAAATATAATTCAACTTTCACATAAATTACATCGTAAACTAAAGATTATAGATCATATTACAATTTTGATTTTTGCATGATGCGGTAACATGAGGATTTTGTTTTGTCCTTGAAACTTCAACTCCTTATGATATACTTGTCCTTAAATGATCAAAAAGTACAAGTTTGAGAAATAAGCAATTAGGAAAGAAAGATATTCCAATTTATAAATAATGAATATTTAAATCATGTCATGATCTCATTCATCCATGCGTCGAAGTGTTGTCAAAGAATATGCCCCCGAGCATAGCTAAGTTGGTTAGTGCGGGATAGACTTGCTAAAATGGACAAGGAGATTCGAAGTGGGCAAGGATTGAATCTCGGCGAAGCCAATGCAATGTCCTCTCCTATAGTGGCCAACTGTAATTTTCTGATTTATCTCCTCACAAATGATTATGGGGCTGACCATGTGAAGCCGCTAGGGTAGCGAATTCCACCTTTTTGTTGAAGTTGTCGAAGAAAATGCATCTATTATAATTTTTTAGAACAATAAAAAGTTAAATAAATAAATATTTGATAAGTTTATAATTATAAATAAAATTTTAATTATTATTTTCTTAAAAAGGAAAAAACTTATCGCTTTTAATGTTTTCCACCTCTTCTAAAATTTCTTCAATGTTGATTGATTTCAAACTTAACTGAAGTCAATCTTAAGTACAAATAAGATCTTCTACTATTCTAGGAGTCAATGAACTCCTAAAACAATTAAGTATCCGACCACCAGTACAGAAAGCAGATTATGAAGCAACTATTGATATGGAATAGTTATATATCATAAGCAATTTGAGCAAGTGTTCAAATCGAACTGAATTAATTAAAATAATTAATTTTTTATAAAAAAATAAAATTTTAAAATAATTAATTTAAAATTTTAAATTCAATTGATTCAGTCGATTTATTTGATTTAATCGTATTTTTACTCATCATCAAGATAGGTAGGGGAGGCACCCAGTTAAATGGATTCCCACCATGTCCTATTTATTTACTTTATTTAAAAAGATAATTTTAGGAAAGATATATATTTTACTATTTAAACAAAAAATATATTAAAAAGTAACTATTGCATTTAACACATGTAAAAAAAATTTCTTCTGAATCTGTTTAATCTGACCATCTAATTGAACGGGTGTAATTGGCTAGATAAAAAAACGATACAATAGTTTGCATGTAAAAGTATCTTATTTATTTAAAATTTAAAATTTAAAATGATCAATCAATTTTAATTAAAAATCATTAATGACCTTAAAAAGTTCAATTTTATTATAAATTTATATCGCCTCCTAAATTTATTCATAATTTTAATTTTAATTTTAAAATCTTAATAAAAATAAAGAAAATTAAAAATTATTAATGAAGATTAATAAAAAGTAAAAAACATATTTTTTATTTTTTATATCTAATTACAAGCGAAAAAAGAAAAAGTGAAACAAAACTAATAAAAAAAGGAAAAAAATTTTAAACCATATGGAGCTATATCGAGGTCAAAGTTGTTCCACTTCAATGATAAAGATTAAGAGATTTGATTCAACTGGTTCCTTTCACTCCCTCCAATTTTATCATATTTAAAAACTCTTAACACGTGGCCCTATTAGTATGAAAAAATTATTTAAAAAATTTAATTTTTGTTAACTTGACACAATATCATATCTAAGAATAGACGCATCTAATTCAAGATAAGATAATATCAATAACGTAACTTCTTTTCACTCTCTTGATTTTCTAAAAGTATTTAAATCACTGATCAAAATTCATTAATGGACACAAGTTAAATTCAATCCAATCCAAATCTCATAGGTTCATTCCACTCCTTAGAGTTTCACCATATTCCTAAACTCTTGACTCACAACCCCATTGATTTAGAGAAACTATTAAAAAAAAATAACCTTCTTTACTTTTGATACAATGTCATATCTGAATTAAATATTAGTACAATCGATCTCTAATCAAGGATGATCAAGTTGATCAAAATCGAGTTAGCTTGAGTTAAGTTTTGATGTTTGATAAATATGTTTGTTTATGAAAGTGAGATGTTCAAGTGAAGGGAGAGATTGTTAGACAGGAAGATTGTCGGTATAATTGACCTTGGATCAGATTGACCAAGATTGACTTTGGATGTGGATGGTCGAGTGAAGAGTTAAGTAGATCAAATACTTAATAGTGGAAAAGTCCAAGTGGGATATAGTTGATCGGAGACTTGGTAGTCGGAAGTCTAATAAGTAGTTGACATAAGTGGAGAAATCCAACTAGGTCACGATTGACCGGACATTTAATAGTTGGAAGTCCAACAGAAAGTTGATAAGAGCAAAATCCAAGTGGGTTATAACAGACCAGAAATTTGGCATGAGAAACGAAGTTCAAGTGGGTCATAGAGCACTATACACTTGGCATGATGCAAATTCTAAGTGGATCAAAGTTGATCAAATACTTAGCAATAAAAGGAAGCCCAAATAGGTTAAGGAGGACCAGATGTTTGATAATGGTGAAATCCTAATAAATCAAGATTGACCAAATGCTAGATAATAGTGAAGTCTCATAAGTCAAGGTTGATTGGATGCTGGGCAATAGTGAAGTCCCACAAGTCAAGGTTGACTAGATGCTAGGCAATAGTGAAGTCCCGACAAGTAAGATTGACCTGATGATAGGTAATAGTGAAGTTCTAGAAGGTCAAGGTTGACCAGATGCTAAACAACTAGAAGTTAAGGCAGGTCAAGGTTGGTTGGATGTTGAAAAAAAACCTCGGTAGGTTAAGGTTAACCAAATATTAGGTAAGATGACAATTTAACTTTGGAAAGGCTGAAATCAAAAGTATCAGTCAACTATTAGATAGTAGCAATCAACTGATAACCCTCTCTGAATTTGAGGTTTGAGGGAGTTTAAGAAGGTTTGTGCACGATCAGTTGATTGATGAGTTTATCAATTGATTGATAGACACATCAATTAATTGATGAGTTTGAGCAATCAATTGATGACATTGTAGTAGTAAATAGATTGTTCGAAACTCGGTTGAATAACTTGATTGATGGGAATCAGTCGATTGATGCACAGTAATAGTTGATTATTGCCACTATTACAGCAAATAGAAGGTGTCTGTGTCAAGTTGGGGACTCGACTAATGCAACAACAGTCAATTAATAAATAGTAACAGTCAACTGTTGGTGGTCAAAGTTGAGTGGGTAGGAGCTATTTTGTAAGTGCAACAATTGAATTTAGTGGAGCAATTGACCGATGGCGATGAGCAATCGACTGTTAGATAAAAATCAATCATGACTTAAAGGTTATAAAAGAATGGTTTCAAGGAGGATTTTGGTGCTGGACCTTGAAGGTTTTGGAAGATAATGTTGCTACATTTTCAAACAATCCAAAGCGATTGAAAAAAGAGATTTGTGTAGCTTATTATTTATTTTATATTTTATTTTCTCTATTGTATTTGGTTGTATTTGAGTTTTCTCATATTGATGCAATCACCCTCCAAAGTTTTGATGTTTGATAATATATTTGTTTGTAGATCAAGGTTGATCGAATGCTTGGAAGTAAGTAAGAAAGTCTAAGCATGTCAAAAGTGATTGGATCCTTAGTATAGTTGGTGAGAAGTCCATATAGGTCAAGAGTGACCTAGGAAAGTGAGAAGACTAGACAAGTTAATGTTTACCTAGATAAGTGAGAAAGGAAAAAACCCAAGCAGGTCAAGGGTGACCAGATGTTTAGCAAAGAAAACCTCCTATGGGAGTAAATCTTAGATAATCGAAAGACTAAGAGGACTCTAAGTAAAAGAAAGCCCCTAGAGGAGTGAACCCTAGGGGTAGTAAGAAGTCTCGGAGGAGTGAATTCTAAACAAGTAAACTCAATAAGTAAGATAGACCAAATACTAGGCTTTTTATATGTTTGTAATCCCTAATTGCAGGAAGCTGGATTAAGACTTAAGGATCTGAGTGATCGGAACATGTCCATAAACAAAATCAAGTTTGAGTGACCTGAATTGGTTAGGGAGACTGATCTTAAGTCCGGACGACCCGAACTAGTCCAGGTGACAATTGAAGTTGTGAACATGTATGGGGAGATGTTCTCTCTCACGCGCAGACCTAGAGGGTGTATATTTGAAAGGTGTCCTAAGACAATTACCTTATGGTTATATTATTTACTGAATAAATAGAAATTTACTATTTGAGTGCACATCCATCATGTGTTTGATTGGATTTTAAACTTATTTACTGGCTGTTTACAATATAATTCATAGCATGAGAGAATTTGTGATTAGATCACAATTAGTAAGCATCTCTACATGTGCAATTATAAATGTATTAAAATTATCCCTAGTCGATGAATTGATGAACACAGGACATCATCGATTCTGTTGAGACTAGCACGTTTTAAACTCCTTGGTTTATCAAGTAGCTGTTCTTGCTGGTTGGAGACATTGGATGTTGAGAGTTAAACATGGATGCTAGTTAAAGGTAACTAGTTGATTGGAGTTAACTAGTTACCTGCCATGAGACTTCATATAGTTCTATGCATATAGAAATATGTCAATGAAATTTCAATGCAACTTAAGTGTGAGTTTCCTTTGACTTGCAGTATTCAAGTCATCTTGGTCATAAAGATTTATACTTTGATATTTTAATCAAATATCTTCAAAGAGGTGTGGACCCGAGATGATTGGGTATAAATCAAAATACCCAAGGTGTTTGGATAACCCATAGGGGTTCACCGCTCCTTGTAAAAAGAGATATATATCTTGCAACCGCTTGCTAGGATTGTTACTGAAAGTCTTTAGCCAAAGCATTGAATGTTAAGAATATGATACTCTTGGATACATGTATAAATAACTTGAATCCATAGGACAAGAAAGCAAGTTTGGACTAGATATGACATAGTTAGCTTGGTGGGGGTTGACACATATAGATCATGTCCCGAACTAAGTGGGTATAAGATGGTGAAAGGAACGAGTCACGTTTCATTGTAGCTACTGAAGGGTTTAAAAATAGTTCTAAAATTGATCGTTGATTTTTTGATCAATTGGGGATCATGATGTACTACTAGGTGTTACTCATGATCGTTCTATAATTAATGATTAATTATGGACGACCAACATAGCCGGAAACTTATTGGGTCATACGCACTTAAGTTTCTCCGAAGGACTTAAAATAAGTTTGAGAATTAGATTCTCAGATCCAGAGAAAGAAAGTTTGGTTAGGCCAGACAAAGGACAAAAATGATGGATTTCGTCTTATGAAGACGAAATGAACCAAATTAATTTGGTTCTGATGGAAGAAATTTTGACAGATCAGAAGCAATGATGGACTTCGTCTTATAAAGATGAAATAAACAAAACTAGTTTAGTTCAGATTAGAGGTGTTGGATTTTCCGAGCCGCAAAAACCGCTTTTTGCGTTGCGGAAACCTCAGAACAGCCTTTGCCATTGGATCCGTGAGAAGATAAAAACTAAAAACGTTCATGTACATGTTTAAAAGCCTAGATCTATATTAGATCTACAAGACGAGATCGTTACCCTCGATGCGTGCCCTTCGCGTATCCCGCTCGTCCACGATGGAGTCGGATCTCAAGAGCTACACGTGTAGTCTCCTCTATGGTATCCACTCGGACAAATATGTGGAAAAACCAAAACTCAAGGTGTGCTAGCACCTTAGAAAGTTTCAGCCAATGAGAGGAGAAGGAGAGGGAGAAAAGCCAAGGAGAGAAGAAGCAAATGTGAAGTTCACGTTAAGGAAGAAACCACCCCTTTTTCTTCCTCTTGTGGTGGGCCACATCATGCCATTTAAAAACCAATTAATCCCATTAAAAAGCTTTTAACCCCCATGAGTTACAAACCTCACTTGTAACCTCCCATGAGGTGGCATCCATGATGATGTGGAGGCTCACCATTGGCCATCACTTATGCCACCTCATCTC
>JBBMKF010445510.1:0-13106 GCA_037834155.1 Curcuma caesia | reverse complement strand
GAAGTAGAGTGAGCCATCAACGAAGAGTGAAGCATTTGGTTCGGGCCATCAAATGTGAATAAAAATCATAGAAGGTCGACAAATTTAATAAAAATTAAATTGTTAACAAAAAGTACTCATGATTTGAAAAAGATAGATATAGTACAATGATCGATTTAGACATTTTACCAAATTAAAAGACGAAGATGGAGTTGACATTTGCTGGCGTTTTAATGCTTTTAAAGATGGGATTGCAAAGGTCAAATCTTGGAGACCACCAACTCGATCGCCAATAAATCCAGCATTATTATGAGCATGAGTTTGTCATTGTTCGAAGCATGTGTATTGGTGTAAGATTGCAAACATAATACATATAATATATATATATATATTTGTGAAATGAAAATGATAGATAACCCTCACAGTGCTTAAACCTTAGTTAGGAGATCAAGATGCAAGCAATCCCATAGAATTTGGTCTTCGTCGTCTAAAGTACGCTTATAGAACTAGCTCGAACATCGCCTCGCATTATTACTGGTCACCAATCCTTGCGAGAGGATTAATTCATTGTTTTTGCAGTTGATTAACTCGTCTACACGCGTGGCGATGCGTCCCGTGGCGCCGGCGCCGACTCGGAGTAGCTCTTCCCGCGCTCGGACCGGCTGTTCTCGGCAAATTTTAAGCTTCCCTGGTGCATGCCCTTCTCCCGCTCCGCCTTGTTCCACTCCTTCCCGTAGTAGTGCTCCTCCGTTGACCTCGTCGAGTCTTTGGACGGCGGCAGGAACATGCTGCCCCACTGCGGGAAGTGCACCAGCGCCACCGGCATCGTGCACGCCATGATCATGATACCCATTAGAGACAGCCCGGTCCCCGTGGAGTACTTGTCGTTGGTGAAGAATAGGAGCTGGGTGAGGCCGGAGCCGAAGTTGCCCCCTGCGCCGGTCATGCCGTTGATGATGCCGAGGGAGCGGCGAGATATGAAGGGAATGATGCCGAAGGTCGCGCCGCAGGCGGCCTGGGCGCAGATGGAGAAGCAGACCATGGCGAAGATGGAGATGGGGAGGGATTCGGCGCGGCCGAGCCAGAGGCAGAAGGCACCGCCGAGGGTCTGCAGGATCCAGAGGTTCCAAAGGCGGGCGCGCATGCCGTAGCGGCGCGCGCCGAAGTCGGACGTGAAGCCGCCGAAGGGGCGGGCGACGATATTTGCCATGCCGAAGCAAGCGGCAATGGTGCCCGCCGTTCGCAGGTTGAGATCGAACCGGTCGAAGAAGTACTCGGCGATCACGTTGTCAGTCGTCAACTCCACCCCCATCGAGTAGCCGTAGAGGAGCACGAAGATCCATGTTCTGTAGTTGGTCACCGCGTACCATAACACCTTTTCATTATAAAACAGAGCAGCTACATAATTAATTATTCCTAGCTCGTAGAACACAGTAATTCACGATCGACCTCTGGTATTAATTAATTGCCATTACCTTAGAGAATTTGTCCTTGGCTACTTGGCCCTTGCTTTGGAGCGAAGTGAGATTGCCGTCGGGGAGGTCCTGGCCGAGGATGAGGACGAGGAGGCCGACACCGATGTGCATGGTCCCAGGGACGAAGAAGGCGAGGCGCCAGGCAGTGAAGGGGGTGGCGCCGGCCTTGCGGATGAGGTCGTAGACGAGAGGCATGATGAGTTGGGTAGCCCCGCCGCCCATGTTGCCCCACCCGGCGGCAGTGCCGTTGGCGAGACCGATGATCTGGCTGTTGAACATGGTGGACATCCAGTACTGGCAGGAGACGAAGGTAGCAAGGGAGAAGCCGATGAGGAAGCGCATGGCGATGTAGCCGGCCGCGGAGGAGACGAGGGACATGCAGAAGACGGTGGGGGCGGAGAGCATGACGAGGAAGGCGCACCCGTAGCGGGGACCGAGCAGGTCGCAGATGGCGCCCATGACGAGACGGGAGAAGATGGCTCCGGAGACTGAGGCGACGCCAGCGTTGCCGATATCGGGCTTGGTGAGGTTGAGGTTGTCGCGGATGATGGGGACGAGGGGAGCGGCGGCGAAGGTGGAGACGAAGCAGGTGAAGAAGGAGAACCAGGAGAGGTGGAAGGTGAGCATGTGCGGCCTGGCGACGGAGAAGAGGCGGAAGGCTTTCGCCTTGTGCTCAGAGTCCACCGGCAACGCGAACGTCGCCGTCGTGTCCGTGGCCACCGTCGGAGACGTCACCTGGTACGCCAACGTCGGCTCGTGCCCCGTCACTCCATGCATTGAACTCCCAGGCTCACCCACTGATCCCTCCATCGCCTCGATTGGCTCGTAATTAACAAGTGAATCAAGTTAGTTTGAGTTTGCGAGAGATGGACGATGAGAACCGACGGAGTTCAGTATTTATAAGCAGAAGGCGTTGACTTTATCGAAGAGCCGAAACAGTTTGCAAACATGGAAAGGGGAACTAGCGTTGGCGCCGCGTCACACAGCGGATCTTACCTTCGACCCGTCAAGCCCCCCAAGGATCACATTTGCATTAAAAATCCTCTTACTTCTCTAATGAAACGTCAGTATACTCCACTCCTCACACATCCTTCGCCAAATCGTATAAACTAACAATCGAGTATAAGTCATACAACAAATCACGTAAACTGGCCTTTCAATAGTTAAATTTTCAATGTGAAATTGTTTTACGTGGCTCTGCATAAACATGTCCTTAACCAATTCAAACAGAGTTCTTTTTGCATCCAGTGAATGGATCGGATATCCTCCAATTACAACCCAATGAAAAGGATATACAATGAATCTTTCAAATGATCTGATCCTAGCTATCTGAAAAGAGGGATACTATCGACTTCTATTTAACAATTATTTTAGCTTATTACCAGAAATGACAAGTTGTCATGTAGCATTAAATAACCCAATAATCGAGTTGACTCGATTCATTATTTAGCTATTTTTATTTGCCGACCAGTGACACAGTTATTGAACATTCTCTAGTTGGCGTAGGGGAATGATTCAAGTGGGGGCATAAGAGATTCAAATGCTAACCGTATTGGTGACAGGGGACCGTGCCGGACAGACTACCATCAAGTCTGAGCTCATAGATACAATTGTCCTGCCCTTGTTCTCACCGGATGCTCAATCGATTCGTCCGGCACATGGCTCGATCTGAGTCCATATCATCTATCTAGCTAGACACAAGGTGCAATCTGTTGAAATGTGACTCCACAAGCTTAATTAGCTAGCTTTCATCCATAATTCATTATTGCAATTGATGCGATCGCGGAAGAAATATGCAAGTAGTCTTCCGACAAATAAAATTGCAAAGTCAAATACTGAATCCACATTTTCTTCTTCTCAGAATAATGGCTGTCTATTCTTTAAAGAAAGAATGATGTGAGCATAAACTAGTTTTATACGTCCAATTATTGCCCTTTGGCTATTCTTGAGAGTTAATGAGCATTATATTAATATAATGAGAAATAAAAAATAATGTCAGAGTTTGAGAAGCGGTATGCTTTTATTATTTTATTTTATTTTTGAAAAAAAATTAATAGGAAGCTACCTGTTCATAATAATATTGTATAAATGCCAGTGTCTTAACAACACCCGAAAGGACTTCAAAGTCCTTTTTAAAATCCCCGTCATCATCATAATCGTCTAAAACCATACTAGTTCCACTATCAATTTCATTCACATCTCAGCCAAAATCATCTACTTCTCTACAACCTCCACAAGCAAATTCACAAAAAACCACCCTTTGGTTTAAATCCACTCTACTTGAAAGTATGTTTATGAAAATCATTAAGGATTTAAGGTCCCATTTTCTAACCTTTTTCAGGGGTTCTAAATTCAAGGTTTTAAGATCAATAACTTGTATTAAATCAGCATAGTAGGAATGTCTTGTCTTAAATCAGTGTTGACCCAAGTATTTAGGAATAAAAATACGCGCGACCTCCTTATGAGCAAGCATCCTATCATGCACATTCTCGTGGAAATTAATTACTTGCTAAAATCAATATAAATTTAAGGAGATATGTGGATTTGCAATGGGTGGTGGGTGGAGCTTATCACTTATGCTTGACTTTGTTCGAATTTTTTTTTAAAAAAATAATTAAATTTTTAAATCAAGCAATTAATAGTTATACACTTCCACATTTTATATTAAATTCATTCATTTCAAAAACTTTTCTTGTTGAGTATTTTATGTGTGTATTAAGTACCATGTATATTTGCATAAATAAAGTAAATAAATAAACACCATTAGCAAGCCAAAGAAAGATTGTGAATAAATATGTCGCGTGAGCAGTTTGTGAATTTACGAAGAGGAGCTTACGCGTTTAAATTTGTTCGTCTCTTATATATCAAGCTTAAACGATGCTAAAGCCTACAACTTAGTTTTAATTTTTCATACCGAACAAACAAAAGAGTTTTCTCATAATTAAAATATCAACTTCAGTAAAAGGTGGAATCCGCTATCCCAATGACTCTACACGATCAATCTCACAACTATCTATGAAGAGGTAAATCGAAAAGCTACAGTGACCACTTCAATAAATCTGTCGTAAACTAAGATACATTTTTTCTAACTCTCATCTAGACTAGTGGTACCAAACTGGTCGGACCGCTCGGGACCCACCCAGTCCAAGCGGACAGATTTTGGGAGTGCCTGAATGATCCTACAAGAGTCGTGTTGTGCTGCAGGCTCAGCTTGGCCTATATTGTGGATTGATTTGAGCCGAATAAAGATGTCAGATTCGGCGGATGTTGTGCGTTGGGCTGAGCACAACAAGTGGTTAGGCCGAGCCAATTATATAAGTGGGAATCAGCTTAATAACACCCATTAAAAAACGATTATTTTGGATTACTATTTTTTTAAGATAAATATCTCCTTTACTCAAATACCTCTTGTTCTAATATCAAAATGAATAATTTATACTAAAATTTTTTGCTTTAACTGTTATTTATAGCTCTTGGATTACTTTTGAGGTCTAAAAATACAATAATATTCTTCTCCAAAGCTTTCAAGAATTTGTGTCCAAGTTCATGCTACAATTCACTAATTTCCTAATCCTTTTGTTTCGTTTCCTGATCTCTTTGTATTAATAAGTCCTTCAAATAGCTAACTTCTTCAGTCAAATCATGTATTTGTGTTATTACGATTAGTGAAGTGGTAGAAGATATACTAGTAACTCTATAAATTCTGCTAAAAAAATTCATATCTAATATCCTAGCTCCCTCCTTTGGATCCGTCACTTGCCTCTAGCCATAAACTCAGATCATTCCCAGCAAAGGGCTCAGATTCATTATTTTCATCACCAACACTTGAATTTCGCTGTACTAAAAAAAATGATAAATCCCAGTTAGCCCCATTGACTATCTCTAGGATGACCGGCCCCGCCCCATGGAAGTTTCCCACCGACCACCAGGGTAAATCAGGAAGTGCACGTAGCGACCAGCCCAGACACCCAACATCCTTTGAGTGCGCTCCCCATTTGGAGGAAAATTCCTATAAATACGCCATAGCAGAGAATCGAACCGCAGGTGCCTGGGAGACAACCTGGATGTCCTACCGCGACACCATTGCCCTAGGGACTGAATTTCGTTGTATTAGCTTAAGTTCATCATATTTGTCTTCTATTATCATAAGAAAAATTAAAATAACCATATTTTAGAAACACATATAAAGATAGAGAATATACACAACTAATAATATCTAGTAATAGAATATAAGTTATATTGTAATCCAAATCTTAATTGTTGTAGCTCTATCCTCGCTTCAAGTCTTATCCTTCTTTTGAAATATGTGAGTGAAAATATCTATAAAAAATGACTCTCACTTCATTTTCTTGGCCTTAAAATCATAGTTAGAAATAATGAAATAATTTCAAATTGAAGTGGTTGGAAAAATTATCAATCTACATGTATGCTCATCAATATTGATTGAGTCACCTACATATGTCGCAGATAAGTTTTCAGAATTATAAGCTTGATTGAACTTATTCTGTTGACTCATTTTTTTGCTTTCCTCAGTTTTCTAAAAATTACAAATCCTGACCTAATTCTCTTCGGTAATGCATGGTGGCTTTTTTCTCCTCGTCTTTGCATGATTAAGCACATGTCAGATGTAATCATCATTTTTTTTTCTTAAAAATTCTTCTAATTTCCAATTCTTCGTGAGGGTCCCAAGTGAACACCTGCTGAAAGGAGAAACAAATAACTAATTATATATTCAACATTAATTTCATATATAAAATAAAATGGATAGGTTACTTTAAATTCATTCCACCACAACTCTTTTGTGGGATCAGGAATGCATGTATATGTCATCGAGTCCCCTCGCCAATGATTATTCACAATTCTATTAATGTCATGAATAACCTATAGAGAATTAACAAATCTATAATAAAATATGAAATAAATGATGTTAAATAATTATGATAGTCGACAATATTAATTATTTTAAAGTACTTAAGAATCTTCGAGAAGCAATATAAACTCTCGACTATTAGTCATCTCGGCAGTTGATTGTCTAGTTGAAGGACCTTCCATAGGTAATGGAGAATTGGAAGGTCCTGGTGAGTCATGTGTACGGGATGATCCTGCACTTGAACGAGGGGGGTCGTAGGTGCAGACTGCCTATGATTGCTACGTCAATGACCACGTTAAAACTGTCAAAAATATTAGGATAAAATAAATAAAAATTATTTACATAATTAGGAACATAAAAAACCTTACTATTATGCTCTAACTTTTGAAAGAGTGTGCCAGTCAATACACCAATATGTCACCTCTAATGATGTATAAGAAAAAAGATAGTTCAATTAAAATATATGATTTTAAGATAATAAATATATAAACAACAAATTAAACTAAGAGTTTTGTAAATCTACCTATTAAAACTAAATTTGCATATTTAAAGATTAAGGAGATTTTGGGGCAGCTGCTAGGGTTTCCTTCACGCGATTGGCCGCCATCGCAAGGAGACAACATGTCTTCGCATTCGAGACGATGCCCACTCAGGAAATCATGATTTCCCTGTTGCATGAAAACCCTAGATTTGCAATGTGTCACGAGTAGGGTTGCAAATTAGAATTTATAAGTTTATTGAAAACCCACAATTAATTCAAACAAATGAAGTATAGGGGCCTCGAGTCGTATTTTTCCAAGGACTAGTAGAAACTTGTTTAATTCGAGCTTACGTGTCGTTATTTTTGGGTTTTTCAAATATAGATGGGGGTTTTGATGTTTTCAACGAAATGTAAATGAAAAAATCATTAAATGAAATAAAATGCAAGTTTACTAACCTAGAACTAAACTATTGAAACAAAATATCAACACTACCCTAAAAATGCAAATCAACTCGATTCATGGAATTCGAATTCAACTGATGCTTATGAATTTAAATTGCAATTCTCAAAACTCTAACAAGTGATTAAAATCAGCAACTAAAATATAAAATGCAATGTAAAACAAATTAAGCAAGATCCTAAGGAAATCAACAAACTAGCACTAAGGGAAAAGTTAACTAAGACAAGAATTGGAATTATAACGAAACCAACCTAGCTTGCAAACCACAGATGCAATCTCACTATCTCATGCAATTATCTAACAGATGCAACTAACACCTAAGCTGAATAAACTCAATCTGATAAACTTGATACGGAACAGTATCAAACTGAAACTCAACAGTAATCGAAGAAACAAAATTCAGCCGGATGAATGCAACTATTGAAATCAGAGAATTCAACAAGGAAATCAACTAAGAACTCCAAAACAAACTAATTAAGAATGATGAATTATTCAGACGAATTAAATTAAGAAACATTGCTGACTGTTAAATGTTCAGAAACAGAAAAAAAAATTAACAGAACAGAAACTGATAAACGATCTTCAGATCTTCCCTTTCCTCTTGATTGCCTCTTTGCCGTCACACAAAGTCCAATCAAAGACTAGAAATCCCAGAAAAACATCTCATTAGCTCAGCTCAGCTTTGATCTAAATCAGATCTGATCAACGCTGTAACAGAAACCCTCCGCACCAGCGCCGAACAGAGCAATTCCGGATTCTGGAAATCCAGCCAAACTTCTCCAAATTGCTTGCAATACGATGCTCGAAAACCCTCTAGGACCTTTGGAGAACCCGTCCTCACGACCTTGATTGCTCCGATTGATGAAACTTGAAGAACCCAGCTGAAACACCGCGGCGGAACCGAGCTCTGGCGAGACCCTCACCAGTGCCCACGATCGCGAATTACACCAAACCGAGGTTGTAGATTGCCTTCTGAAATCAGGAAATTAATTTGGAAGGAAAAGATCCGGAGTTCTGGCCGCGCGAGAGCGCTGAAAAACAGGAAAAACGCGAGGAAGGGGACGGCGCTACAGGGTTCGCGATCTTCAGCTACAGGGTTTCTTCTCTTTATAACTGAAATTTGAAAGCACTGTTTAAACCGGACCGGGTTCATGGTTAGGTGCCGGTTCATCCCTGATTAAGGCTGGTTCAGCTTGATTTAACTCTGGTTCAACTTCAATTTGGCTCTGGTTCAATTCAAATTAAACTTTAGTCTTGATTTTGAAGTTTGATTCAAAAGAATTGATCAATTTTGGCTTGACTCGATCCAAATTAGCTCGATCATGGCTCCGCTTGAGTCCTACAAAGAGTTAAGCCCAATTAATATCAATTTAACCATCAAAATTACAGAAATTATATCAAACATCCAATTATACCACATACCACAAATGCAATCAAATTATATCGATTAAGCACTTAATTGTTCACATAAAAACCCAAATTGAGCCAACAAAAATACCATAAAACCCTGGCCTATCAAGGTCGCACCTCTGGGACTTCACCATTTGCCAAGAGGTCGCACCTCTGGGACTTCACCATTTGCCAAGAGGTCACACCTTCGGGACTTCACCATTTTCCAAGACTTGGACTTTCCTGTGTAGCTCAGTTCACACATATTAGACCACCAACATTGTCTAACTTAAACTCATTTAGCCAAACATTAAAATCAAATGATACTTGGGGCAAGATTGCACCAATACTAAATTGGTTCAATTTGGTTCAAAACTGATCTACCAATAAAATAAATAACTAACTAATTTCTCATATCTAACAAGAAGGGGTTGAGGGCCTGAGGTCTAGCGAAAAGTCTCGAGGGTTAAGATCAAAGTTGAACAGGAAGTCCATGTGGGTCAAGGATGACTAGAAGCTTGGAAAAAGGAAATCCTAGGGGAATGAGTCCTAGGTGGTAAGCCTAGTAGGTCAGGAAGACTTATAGGAGTAGGCTAGGCTAGCTTGTTTGTTGTATGTTTGTCTTGCAGGAACTTGTAGTTGGAAGTAGGACTAAGGAAGCAGACAAACGCAACCGATTGCAAGCTTGGAGGGAACCAAGTTCGACGGAACAACTCTAGGCACTAGATCAGTTTCCAAGCGACTAGAATAGGATAACATGTAGCGACGGATAAAAAAGAAGGGATCCAGCGCTCGAAATAGGTTTTTCCGCCTTCAAAAATGTTCTAGAAAGGAGAATGCTAGTGGGGGGTGCCTCCCGTACATAGGCCTTGGGGTAACAATCTTGAAAAGTTGGGAACCAAGTAAATCCTTATGCCTGCTCTATATTGGTTTTATGATATTCCATTGCTAACACTTTTGATAGAATGAATGACGAATGGAATGAACGAAAAGCGTTCGACATTCATCCCCCTCTCTCTTGATCTCGCACCAGTCCTACAATTGATATCAAAGCCTAGACTAACCGCCATGGGACTCAGACGACCGGGGATTGAGGAGGAGAAGGTATGAATTTAAATTTTCATTTTAAGGTTCATATAATTTGTTTCAAGTGCAGGGAAACATGACACTATAAAAACTAATGTCTTACTCATAAGATTTAGACGACACAATCAGCGGTAAAGGAACAATTAGTGTCAGGAGTCTGAAAGAATAAAAAGCACATTATATGCTTCAATTGCAACAAAAACGGTCATTACAAAATAATGCCTAAAGAAAAAAATAAAGAAAAGATATACAGAATTAGGGGTTGTGAACAAGATCAGTAATTTTTAGTTTTATGAAAATGCCCCTAGAATAATTCCTGATAGATTAATTTTCTTCTTACTATGAATTAGATTTACATGACAATTTAGATAGTTGACTAGAATCAAAGTGAGTCAACCAAGGATTCATTGTTAGGTAGTACGGTCGACTAGAATAAGATTGAGTCAACTAAGAGATTCATTGTAAGTAAAAGGATGACAACATCATGAAAATAGTCAATTGGAAATGATTGAGTTGATTGGAGTGTTGTAGAAAGGCAAAGTGAAGCTTGTCTAAAGATAATTTGGAGGCTATAAATAGAAAACAAAGGGGAGCTTATCAATTATGACAAACTAATGGCAAATTATGCTTAATTTTCTACTTCCAATTGTTCTAATTATTGTAGTTCTAGTCTGATTGTTATGCATTTTCTTACATGCTTAATTTGTTTTCATCGTTGGAAGAAGACTTCTTGGAAGAGGTTTCTCTGCTTTTGGGAAAAAGAATGTTAATGGGATTTGAGAGTGATACCTCAAAAATCATACACCATGAAGTCAGAACAGGGGTTCCGAATTACATAATTATGTAAAATTTTGTGTGTTAGTGCTTGTCTTTCATAATTTATATTTCCATTATACTAACTTAATTACGTAACCTTGCTAAGTGTAAATAACTTTAATGAAACGGGGTTTCATGTGATATTAAAGAGTTTTATCAATTTGCTGTATTATTTTATTATTTTCAAGAGCTTAGCAGTCACATGAATAAGGTATGACCTCTTACCCTACGATTCTTCTAGAATTGAGAGATCTAAGTGGATAATTAAGTTAAGTATTCTAATTAATTATTAATTAAAAATTAAGTATCATAATTCATTAAAATTTTATTTTACTTTATTTAGTAAAATTAAATTTCAATGAAAAATTAATTTATACAATCAAAATGAGGGAGGATTAAATTAAAATTAATATGTATATTAATTAAGATTAATTTGGATGATAAGAAATTTTGAAGATTTAATTTGGAAGATTTATAGAAATGATTGTTATTGAAAATTATTTTATAAATAAATAATGTATAGAAATTAGTTTCTATTCTAAAGTATTTCTAATCAACAGACCTTTCGAACAAATTAATCAAATTTATGGTCAAGATTAAAAGATTAGTTAAAATCATCACTTTAAATAAGAGGCTTGAGATGAGTTAAAAAGACAATCTAAACCTAGCTTTCTCCTTTATTCCATTCTTTTGCCACCACTAACCCTATGCCACTAGCCCCCTCTCCATTATTTGAAATTATGATCAATCTTTCTCTAGAACTCTAGCACCTCCTTGCTGGGATGAAAAGTTTTTGTCACTTAGGCAATGTAAATGTAGGACATACTTATTGTATGACATTTATGAAGGTATTCCTTTTATCAATTTTTTAAAGAAAGTGTTAGGTTTGATCTAATCATACATGTACAAAAAATAAAGGGCAAAAATCAAATGGGCACCCATAATTTATATTTTCATCAAATGAGCACCTCATTTCTAATTAAAGTCAAATAGCACTTCATTGGACTTGAACTGTCTAAAATGCCCTTACAATCCTCGACAATTCGATCATGTAGAATCTAGTAACTAGCTTCTACAATTATAGTGTAGAAGCTAGCTAGTACTAGCTTCTACACATTATAAAAGCTAGTATCTAGTTTCTATAACAGTGACTTTATATCATTTTAATTTTAATTTTTTTGAGTGATAATCTGATTAGAATAATATTTCAACAAGCAAAATAATGTTGGAACTTCATAATACTCACTATATTTTAAATGAATATTATCTAATCAAGATTGACCGTGTAAAAGCTAGCATCTAGCTTCTACATAGCTTAATAATCAAATAATGTAAGGGTATTTTAGGTCGTTTAAGTCAAATGGAGCACCCATTTAACTTTAATTAAAAATGGAGCACTATTAACTGGCATTTTTACTGGGTAAATTAGGGTGAGATTGGGCTATTTTGATTATATTTTTTGTCAAAAAATTAGATTTTTGGGGCTGATATTTATCTGAGATGAAATTTAGGACTTCATTCTATTATTTCACTATTTTGAATAATTTATGGGTAATAATTTGTTGTATTTAATTTTGTAGAAAATTAGGATGAAGAAAATCATATTTGGAGGTCCAAATTGGAAGAAAAATTAATCCTGATTCGAGTTCGGGTTCAAATCAGATTCATATGTGGTTCAATCAGGTTCAAAATGGGTTAAAATTCAATTTTGGGGTTCAGACTGAGTTCAACTCAGTTTGGGTCAAGTCAATTTGGTTCGATCAACCCAATCCAACTCAACATAACCCAAATCAATTGGGTTCCATTGAAGCTCAGCCCGTTCCATTCAATTTCAGCCCAACATAAAGCCAAGCCCAATTTCAACCGGTTCAATTGCAAAATCAAGTTTAGTTCCGATTCAATCAAGCCATGGTTCAGCAGCGTCGGTTCACGCTCATGTTTAAAAGGCAATTAGGGTTAACAAAGAAGGGGAGCTCGGTCACGATTGGGAAGCTACAGTGTTTCCCAATCGCGACACCATTACTGTTCTTCTTCCCCGATCAGTCGCGATTTCGAGCTCCATCGCACGCTCCACCGCCTCCATCTTCCTCTTCGATCAGCCACAGAGTTGCGGTCGGCGTCTACGAAGACCGACGAGCACCGACGCCACCGCGGGAGCTTCACCGACGTGGTTGCGAATGCGAAATCTCCCTGTCCCTGTCCACTGTAGAATATCGCTGAGAGTGGTCAGCTTCGGCGATTGGCGGCGACATCCCTTCTGCAAAATAGAGAGTGAACCGTGAGTGGTTGCTCCGGCGAGTTGGAATGTGCACTTTGATTAGCTGCTATATGACTGTTGGCTTGTAATCATGAGTGGATTTCATGTTGAGGATTGAACTTTGGTTATCAATAATTAATTGGTGTGTTGTAATGATGTTGTAAACATGTTCCAATTGCTATTGTAGTGAACCGGTTGTGTATCATGTTTATTGTGTTGTGTTGTAGATTAATGTAATGCTTGTGAAGAACTTAGTGTAAAGCTTGTGTAATTAATGTTGTAGTATAACTTAG
>JBBMKF010445481.1:0-13108 GCA_037834155.1 Curcuma caesia | reverse complement strand
TCTCATCCGTCATTGGTCAATCTGAATATATTGAACTTAATTCTTATCCAACTAAAATGAACTTAAATCTGTGTCAATATCAAAACAACAATCGGGACAAACTGCATCAACATGAAGGTTTTTCCTACATATGATATTCATATTAATAAGATGTTTATAATGAAGGTTACTCTTCTTTGGATCGTAAATAACTTTCCGACATATGGTATGTTAGAGAGATCAAAGTCAATAAATTGAAATATGAGAAGAAGCCAAGTTATTTTAGATAATTTTTACCATCAAATCATAAATTTAGAAAAAAATAAAGAAGAAATCACTAAAAATAAAATTGAAAGAACACCTCCACCATTGAGATTAACAGGTGAACAAAATTGGTATAGAGTGTTTAATTTTTCATCTGCTATTAAAGAGTCACATGGTATGTGAATATGGAAGTATGCATAAATGGACTAAATAGAGTATATTTTATGATTTACTATATTGGATGTATCATTTGATCTATCATAATCTTGATATAATGCATATTGAGAAGAATATTTTTGATAATATAATAAATATAGTTATATTAAATAGAGTATATTTTAGGATTTACCATATTGGAAGAATCACTTGATCCATCATAATCTCGATGTAATGTTTATTGATAAAAATATTTTGATAATATGATAAATACAATTATGGATATGATTGAAAAATGAAAGATAATCTGAACATGAGAAAAGATATGAGACTTTTTGTAAATAACCCACTCTTGATTTCAATAAAAGTAGTAGGGGACCAAAGTTAAAGGCAGTTTATACATTAAATAAAAATCAAAGATGGATTATTTGTGAATAGTTGGAATCATTGAGATTTCTTGATGGTTTATGTCTCAAATCTTGGGAGATGTGTCGATATTATTCCGGCCAATACACCGTGGATGGTTCCAATCTTGGTTCAAGGATCGCCAACGTGCACGATCTTGTGATAAGGCCATGGAAGGAGAAAAGAAAACCTGAAAAGCACTCAAGAAGAGGGTTAGAATGGCGTCGGAGGTGGGTCCCAGCAAGTTACTCCGACTCTCAAGTTAGGATTTGGCGTGAGAAAGGAGTTTAATGACTTGGAGAAATTAGGGTAGATGTGTACCTACCTGTGCTCATGGGCATAGACTACCTTTTTATAGTAGTTGATCCCCGAAATATTAACAACCGCTTGAGAAATATTTGGGTAGATTGGTTCCATTCTAGAAAGATTCTAGCTGTTGATATATATTCTTCCTATTGCTGCGAAAGAATCGGTTCTTTTTTCCCGATTTAAGTGGGATGACCATGTCTTTAAATAAGTATCATGTGTTGTAGGTCGACCCTAGATGTACGATGCGTTCTGAGACCGAGTCATGAGGTCTGCACCGAGGCTGAAGCAGGAGGTCGGCATATGCTTAAGGAAGCATAACGAGATTAGAGCAGGAGGTCGGCATGTGCTTAAGGAAGCATACTGAGATTGGAATAGGAGGTCGGCATATGCTTAAAGAAGCATACTGAGACCGGAACAAGAGGTCGGCATATGCTTAAGGAAGCATATCGACACCGGAGCAGGAGGTCAGTATAGGCTTAAGGAAGCATACCGAGATCGGAGCAGGAAGTCGGCATATGCTTAATGAAGCATACTGAGACCGGACCAGAAGGTCGGCATATGCTTAATGAAGCATACCGAGATCGGAGCAGGAGGTCGGCATATGCTTAAGGAAGCATACTAAGACCGGAGCAGGAGGTCGGGAGTTTGCTTAAGACCCCAGGAATAGTTCTCGTCAAACATTTACTCTTTTTTCCTAGTCCCCTATTGTACCCGACGTCCATGTATCCACTGAATAACCCGATCGGATCATAAACCTCCCGAATTAGTCTAATCGAAGGAGGCGAAGTCTGACTGATTGGACTTGAGTCAAACCCAAAGCGTTAGATTCATTCTATAATCATTAAACTTATTTCAGTCTAAGTTAATCGAGGATATTACTGTATGCCTTTGACTTATTTATCAACCTATCCAGTCCCTTGATCTTGATCTTCAATGGCGGAGATCTGATGGCCATTTAATTTTAACTTGCCTTTCGAACTTCCTTTTTCTTTCGTGCTCACTGACGCTTAAACTGTGTGCTTCGCTCGATCCCGTGCCCTCGTCTTCCTCCTTCAATTTCCTCGTTCCCATCTAGTAAGTTTTGTCTTTCCGATTAGCATCCTTTTTGCTCTTTGTGTCTTCTTAGTTCTCCTAGAGGTTTGGCAAGCTTTCAGTGTTAGGTTTTTTGCTCTTTCTGTCTCTCTTGCCTTCTTTATTTTCTTATTGTAGTTATACCGTTTTGACCTAGTACCCGAGGTCTTGTGTCCTAGTATATACCTATGGCTGCACCTATCTTTTGGTACGAGAATCAAGAGTCTTCCCTATCCTCCAGGGATGAAATATTACTCAGGGAGCAGTTCGACATCCCTTTAGACCATAGGATAAGACTTCCCTCTCCTGATCAACGACCTCATGAGCCTCCTTCTAACTATATTGCCTTCTTTCAGGGACAGCTAGAAGGGGGTTTCCGATTTTCTTTACCATCTTATCTTCAAAACCTAGCCACTTACTTCCAGTGCCCCTTATCTCAACTAGCCCCTAACTTTTACTGTTTAATCTGCGATGCTTCCATCATTTTTCAAATCTATCAGGTTTCTTGTGATTCTCAACTCTTTCACTACTTCTTCTTCCCTAAACGAGGAACCCTCGGAGTTGTTTATTTTGCTGCTAGACCTGATTGTAATTTTCTAGACAAATAATCGACCTCCCACAAGGGGTGGAAGTGCAAATATTTCTTTATAAAGCCCCCTCAACCCTATACTTGGCCAACCTTTTGGCGTCCTGAGCCTCCTCCTCAATCATCCTTAGGCCAATAGAAGATAGAGTCCTCTTTTTTATCTGCCACCAAGATATTATCGGGTTTAAATTTGATGTGAACCACTTAGTGAACAATGAAGCTCTCTTGTTTCGAGCTGGTCTAAGTCCTAACGCCATTCAACTAGATGACTCATTGAGTAAGTTTTCTTATTCTTTTGAAGTTTATTTTTATACTAACTAATTTTTCTTTCCTTACTCAGATCAAACCATGTTGAATGCCTCTGTTAGTAAACATTTGAAATGGGATTTGTCAACTATTGATAGTTGGTGGGCCACGGATGAAGTGGCTGAGTCCTCAGCTGCCTAGGTAGGAACTCAAAAGGATGCTCCATCCGAAGATGATGTCCATATTTATGCCGCTGTCAGCCCATCCGTAGAGGAAGAATCATACTAGGTTGTAGAGGTACCGAATTACAGAGTTTCATCTCTTGAACCACTACCCGAAGTCAACATATCTGAGATCGTCAAGGAGACAAAATCAAAGAAAAGGAGCAGAGAGACAAATGAAAAATCTGTTAAGGGTAGGTAGGACTGAGCCCGAACAGGAGAAGACTCCTATTGAAACTCCAGAGGTTCAAGGTGGTCCCTCCGAAGAGATTCCCTTGGTGGTCTCTCCGTTGAAGTCCGTTCCCCCAGAGACCAGAACCAAACATCGACACGACAAGGGAAAATCTCCTTCAACTCCCCCTACCTCTTCAAAACCTGATAGGGAAATGACTCCAACTACGGCCCATCCTCCAAAGGTTCTTCGAAGCTGAGCTATTCCTGAGGACCCCGTTCAACAATCCATGGGAGACTTTTGTTAGTATGAGACAGAAATTCTGCCTTGCCTGCCCACAGAGGTTTTAAGTGAACATTTGAATGGGTCACTAGCCAAGGTTTATGCCTAACCTATTATTTTCTAATGTTATTTCATAAGATGATAATATTGATCTGATTAGTCTTCTAACAATATGCCTAGGTCCTAAAGCAGTATCAAGAGCTCAGTCGTTGTATTCCTCTTATGTCTTCTACCACTAGACACCTTGAGGCTTAGGTATTCGAACTGAAAAACTAGCTAAAGAACCCGACCCTAGATGTGGAGGTGGCCCGAGCTCGAGCCGATGCAGAGAAAGCTCGTATCGCTAGTGAAGCAGCCAAAGCTGAGGCAGATGGGATGAGGTCAGAGATAGAGAGGTTGAAGATAGATGCTGACCTTAGAACTAAACGACTCTTTCAACTGGAACAAGACTTGGAGAAAGCCCGCACTCTCCTGAAAGCATCTCAAGAAGAGGTAAACAAAACTAAGGGAGAGGCGGAGTCTTACAAGAAAGACAAAGCTCAGGCAGAAGCTGACCTATCTGCTTGCAGTTGCAACAAAGAGATCTGCATTGAGATCTCCAAGAAACCGTAACCCATAGGCATGAGTTAGAACTTCAGTTACTGGAAGAGAAAAAAATAGAAAGAGCAACTATCTTCTGACCGAGACACCCTGGCAACTGAATTGAACTTGATTAAAGGAGAACTGGTCGATCTAAAGGAAGGGGAAGAGCAGAGATGGCAAGAGAGAAAGGCTATCTTCCTACAGTCTCCTGAATATTACGAACTTCTGGGGATTAAGACCAGCAGAATGTTAAAGTATGAGTTTGATGGTGTTGGTAAGTAATTTATACAATCTGGTTTAATACCCGAAGAATCAGATCTTAATTTCTTAGATCCCCAAAAGGTCTGGGACAGTTTGCTAGAATCGGAGAAACAAGGGTGATAGACTTTTCATTGTGTAATATTTCTAAGCATCGTTGGACTTTTGCGGGATCTAATTAATTTGAACTTCTTCTACATCGTCTTGGTTTTAAGACATCTTGTAATTAACAATTGTGATCCTTACTGCTTTAAGCCTTATTTTGCCTAAATTTGATTTTTTTGTTACCTTTTTTTTGTATTGATCCTTATTCTATATACAGGCTCGATTTTCTCAACTATGTTAATGTTTTACTTTGGGTATTTTGATATCGAGCTAAGGAGGGTAACGATTTATATTTGCATTTTTCTATTGTCTAAAGGATCAATCTTTCTACGTAGGTAGGTGAGCTTGTTTGCTGGGCTATATTATCTATAAAATTTCCATAAAAGATTCGTGTACGCATAAAAGAGTTGAAAGAAAGAATAAAAGGGATACCTTCACAAGCCATAAGTGTAAGATATCGTGTATCTGAATGTTAGTTCGAAGCATATCAGTGTGCACTAAACTTTTTGATCCGACCAAGAGCGGGATCACCGTATAACTAGATCGGTTAAAAGGGGCGGGTAGAATATCTCTCTTTTTCGTAAGACAAGTTCTCTGAGATTAAGGATCGGTGTCCCAACCTGTCGTAAGGCAAAGTTATTAAACTCGGGGCTCGGAGTTTTGACCTGTCATAAGGCAAAGTCATCAAGCTCGGGGTTCGGAGTTTCGGCCTATCGTAAGACAAAGTCATCGGGCTCGGGACTCGGAATTCTAGCATATCGTAAGGTAAAGTCATCGAGCTCGGGGCTCGGAGTTCTAGCCTGTCGTAAGGCAAAGTCATCGAGTTCAGGGCTCAGAGTTCTGCTATCGTAAGGCAAAGTCATTGAACTCAGGGCTCGAAGTTTTGACTTGTCGTAAAGCAAAATCATCGAGCTTGGGGCTCGGAGTTCTAGCCTGTCGTAAGGTAAAGTCATCGAGCTCGGGGCTCGAAGTTTCGACGTGTCGTAAGGCAAAGTCATCGAGCTCGGAGCTCAGAGTTTCAGCCTATCGTAAGGCAAAGTCATCGAGCTCGGAGTTCCGGCCTGTCATAAGGCAAAGTCATCGGGCTCGGGGCTCAGAGTTCTAGCTTGTCGTAAGACAAAGTCATCGAGCTCGGGGCTCGAAATTTCAGCCTGTTGTAAGGTAAAGTCATCGAGATCGGGGCTCGGAGTTTCATCCTATCATAAGGCAAAGTCATCGAGCTTGGGACTCAAAGTTCCGGCTTGACGTAAGGCAAAGTGATCGAGCTGGGGGCTCAGAGTTCTCGCTTGTTGTAAAGCAAAGTCATCGAGATCGGGGCTCGGAGTCGCGGCCTATCATAAGGCAAAGTCATCAAGCTAGGGGCTCAGAGGCCTGGTCTGTCAGGACTCTGTAAGGCAAAGTCATCGAGCTCGGGGCTCGGAGTCCCGGCCTGTTGTAAGGTAAAGCTATAGAGCTCGGAGCCCAGAGTTCCGGCCTGTCGTAAGGCAAAGTCATTGAGCTTGGGGTTTAGAGTTCCAGCCTGTCGTAAAGCAAAGTCATCAAGCTCGGGGCTTGGAGTTCCAACCTGTCGTAAGGCAAAGTCATCGAGCTCAGGGCTCAGAGTTTCATCCTGTCGTAAGGCAAAGTCATTGAGCTTGGGGCTCGAAATTCTAGCCTGTCGTAAGACAAAGTCATCGAGCTTGGGGCTCAAAGTTTTGACCTATCGTAAGACAGTCATCAAGCTCGAGTTTCGGCCTGTTGTAAAGCAAAGTCATCGAGCTCGGCGCTCGAAGTTCCAGCCTATCGTAAGGCAAACTCATCAAGTTTGGGGCTCGGAGTTTCGGCCTATCATAAGCAAAGTTATCAAGCTTGGGGCTTGGAATTCCCGCTTGTCGTAAGGTAAAATCATTGAGCTCGGGGCTCGTAGTTCTGGCCTGTCGTAAGGTAAAGTCATCGAGCTCGGAGCTTGGAGTTCCGATCTATCGTAAGGCAAAGTCATTGAGCTCGAGACTCGGAGTTCCGGGCTATCGTAAAGCAAAGTCATCGAACTCATCGAGCTTGGGGCTCGGAGTTCTGGTCTGTCGTAAGGCAAAGTCATCGAGCTCGGTGCTCGGAGTTCCGACCTGTCGTAAGGCAAAGTCATCGAGCTCGGGGCTCAGAGTTCTGGCCTGTCGTAAGGTAAAGTCATCGAGCTTGGGGCTCAGAATTTTCGTCTGTCGTAAGGCAAAGTCATTGAGCTCGAGGCTCAGAGTTTCGGCCTATCGTAAAGCAAAGTCATCAAGCTCGGGGCTCGAAGTTTCGGCCTGTCGTAAGGCAAAGTCATTGAGATCAGGGCTCAAAGTTTTAGCCTGTCGTAAGGCAAAGTCATCGAGCTAGAGGCTCGAAGTTTCGGCATGTCGTAAGGCAAAATCATTAAGCTCGGAGTTTTGACCTATCGTAAGACAAAGTCATCGAGCTTGGGGTTCGAAGTTTTGACCTGTCGTAAGGTAAAGTCATCGAGCTCGGGACTTAGAGTTCCGACCTGTCGTAAGACAAAGTCATCGAGCTCGCGACTCGGAGTTCCTGTCTGTCGTAAGACAATGTCATCGAGATTGGGACTCGGAGTTTCAGCCTGTCGTAAGGCAAAGTCATCGAGCTCGGGGCTCAGAGTTTTGACCTGTTGTAAGCCAAAGTCATCGAGCTCTTGGCTCGGAGTTCCGACCTGTCATAAGGCAAAGTCATCGAGCTCGGGACTTAGAGTTCCGGCCTGTCGTAAGGCAAAGTTATCGAGCTCGGGGCTCGGATTAGAAGAAAAAAATATTATATTAAGTAATCATAAAATGTTTTCATAGAAAATGATAAGAAAATCTACACAAGCTTAAATACGATAAGGATGAAGATGCGTGGCATTCCAAGGCCTGCTGAGCTCTTTCCCTTTGGCATCTTCCAGGTAATAAGATCCACTACTGAGCCGTCGAGTAACTTTTAAGGTCCTTCCCATTGAGGTTCTAGCTTCCCGACATCACCTACTGGTTTGATCTTCTTCCAGACAAAGTCTCCGACCTAAAAGGAGCGAGGTATAACCTTCTTGTTGTATGTTTAACACATCTTTTATTGGTATGCCACCAACTTAATAGTCGCAAGTTCTCTGGTTTCAGTAATGAGATCCAACTCTATACGTCCCTTATCACTATTGTCACTTCCATAAGCAAAGACTCAATTTGATTCCTCTTCGACCTCTACAGGTATCATTGCCTCTCCTCTGTAAACCAGGTGGAAAGGGGTCATCTGGGTACTATCTCGTGGAGTAGTTCTCTAATCCCATAAAATGTCGAGTAGTTCATCCAACCAGTGTCCTTGTACCTGATCCAGCTTTATTTTGAGGCCTTTGACGAGCTCCCTATTAACTACTTCTGCTTGTCCGTTACTTTGTGGATAGGCCACAGAAGTGAAGGCTTGAATAATCCCCAGTTCTTTGCACCAATCTTGTATCTTGTGTCCTTGAAACTATCGCCCATTATTAGATACTATCTTGCGAGGAATTTCATACCAGCAAATGATGTTTTTCCTTAGAAACTTTAAAACAACATCTTCAGTGATCTTGGCCAGTGGTTCGGCTTCCACCCATTTGGAAAAATAATCCACAGCCACCAATAGAAACTTCTTCTGATTAGGTCTGATTGGGAAAGGACCTACAATATCCATTCCCCACTGATTAAAGGGGCAAGAGATAGTGACAGCTTTCAATAGTTCTGTCGGCTGATGAGAAAGATTCTGATGTCTTTGACAATTAAGACAGATGACAGTCATCCGAGTTGTATCCTTCTACAGAGTAGGCCAAAAGTATCCATCCAATAACACTTTCTATGCCAAAGTTCTTCCTCCTATGTGATTTTCATAAATACCTTGATGAACTTCCTGCATGACGTACTCAGCTTCATTAGGTCCCAGACATTTAAATAAAGGTCTGGAGAAGGCTCTTTTATACAAAATATCTCCAATTAAAGTGAACCGAGTTGCACGCTTCCTAATAACCCTAGCTTGTTCAAGCTCGGTCAGTAAGCTCCCATGTTTAAGAAAGTCAACAATGGGAATTCTCCAATCAACAACTTCATTTACTTCAGTGGCTTGATCAATGTGAGCTATCAACTGGTCATGTACTAACGACTCCTCTTGTTCCCAACTGATCAAACTACTAGCCAAGCGAGCCAACTCGTCTGCCTTCTAATTGTCAGCTTGGAGTATCTTCTGGATAGTAACTTCCTGAAAGGATGTCTTTAGTCTGTTAAAGGCCTCGGCATATCTTTAAATCTTGTCATTGCGGTCTCGAAGGTTCCCTCTATCTGCTGAGTAACGAGTTGAGAGTCTGTACAGATTATTACTCGTGTTGCCCCGACATGACGAGCTACCTGTACCGCAAGTAATACTTCGTATTCGGCCTCGTTGTTAGAAGCCTTAAAATGAATTTTTATGGCTACCGACAATGAACCTTCTTTAGGAGAACAAAATAGAATCTCAATTCCACTTCCCTTCTTGGTAGATGATCCATCAACGAATACTTTCCATGTTTCAGGTTCACAGGTATCCGAAGTCTCGGTTAGAAAATCTACTAAAGCTTGTCCCTTGATAGTTGTTATCGGCTGATACTGTATATCATACTCCCTAGCTCGGTAGTCCATTTGATCAATCGCCCTGAGGCTTCGGGATTAGTTAATATCTGTCCCAAAGTTTATTAGTCAATACTGTCACCGGATGAGAAAGAAAATACAAGCGCAGCCTGTGTACCATCAAAACCAAAGTCATAGCCAACTTCTCCAACGTGGCATATCTTGTCTCAACATCCTTTAGAAGATGAATGAAGAAGTATATGGGTTTCTGAATGCTTCCTTCTTGTTTGACCAGAATTGAACTCACTACACCTTTATAGGAGGATAGATATAACCATAGAGCTTCTCCAGAGATCGACTTCACCAGAACTGGTAAGGTGGCTAAGTAGGTCTTTAAGTCATTGAAGGTCTCCTCACACTTCTCGTCCCAAGAGAACTTGACAGCTTTGCGTAATATTTTGAAGAAGGGCAAACTTTTAGTGGCCGACTGTGAAATGAATCGTGATAATGCAGTGATCCGACCTACCAACTTCTGCACTTTTCTAGTATTCCGAGGTGAGGCTATATTTTGCAGGGCTTGTACTTTTTCAAGATTGGCTTCTATACCCCCTTTCAGTTACTATGTATCTTAGAAACCTGCCACTTTTAATACCAAATAAGCACTTATTGGGATTCAGTTTGAGATTCTACCTTCAGAGAGTGTCGCATGTTTCGTTGATGTCTCCGATCAGAGTTTCAACTTAGACTGATTTGATTAAAATATCATCCACATATACCTCTACATTACGATCTATCCGATGTTTGAATACTTTATCCATGAGCCTCTGATATGTTGCTCCTACATTCTTTAGTCCAAAAGGCATAACTGTATAACAAAAAGTTCCTCCCGATGTGATAAAACTAACATTTTCCTAATCCTCCCGAGCTAATGGAATCTGAAGATATCCTTGATAAGCATCTAGTATGCATATATATTCATGTCCCAAAGTTGAATCCACCAGTTGATCGATATGTGGCAAAAGATAGCAATCTTTGGGGCAAACTTTGTTGAGATCCCGGAAGTCGATGCAGATACACCATTTTCCTCCTGCTTTCGGGACAAGTACGATATTAGCCAGCCAAGTAGGGAATTGAACTTCTCTAATATGTCCAGCTTCTAGAAGCTTGGCAACCTCCTCCTTAATCACTTTATCTTGCTTAGGCCCGAAATATCTTTTCTTTTGTATAAAAAGTCAGGAATCTGGAAGGACATTAAGGCGATGTTCCATGATATCGAGAGTTATTCCTGTGACTTCTTGAGGCGCCCAAGCAAATACATCATTATTTTGAATGAGACAGGCTATCATCTTAGTTTTCAACTCAGGTGCCAGGTCAGCGGCTATCTGGGAAACTCTATCGGGTAGCTCGGGCACGATCTGTACTCCTTTTCTTGTGCTTAAGGTGGTGGAATAACAGGACATTCTTGTACGGAGTCCACTTCTTCTCGAGGAGTCCTCCTTAACTTCTTAGCATCAGTATGAACTATGGCCATATAACATCTCCGAGAAATAGCTTGATCTCCTCTGACCGAGCCTATCTGATCGCCCACTAGAAATTTTATCTTTTGGTGGAAAGTGAAGACTACTGCTTGGAAAGAACTGAGTACAGGTCTTTCGAGAATAACATTGTATGAAGAAAGAGCATTTACTACTATGAAAATAATATTCCGAGTTTGAATCAAAGGTTCTTGCCCCAAGGAAAGAGGTAGGCTGACCTATCCCAATGGTTGTATTTTGTGTCCAGTAAATCTAAATAAAGCAGTAGACATAGATTTCAGGTCAGATTTCTCTATCTGTATCTGACTAAATACCTCTTGATATAGTATGTTGATAGAACTACCTATATCAACGATGACCCAGGTTATCTTATAGTTGGCTATTATGACTCGGATGACTAAAGTATCATCGTGAGGTATGGAGACTCCTTCTAGATCTTGTGGTCCGAAGCTGATGGTGGATCCCTCAGCTTTTCCTCTTTTGGTACTGATACCGTAATTCTCCTGTCTTCTCCCATGGGCTTTTTTGGCACAATTAAAATCTCCATCCGTAGATCCTCCCGAGATCATGTTGATGATGCCTCGGTGAGGAGGGTTCTCGGGTTGAGTTTGGTTAGCGCGTGCTGGTTCTCCCCTTCGTCTTGTCTGATGTCCTTGCGGTGACTCGAGAGAACGCCTTCTTGAAATTCTGACATCTCGGCCTTGGACAAGACTTTCTTGAATTCCTTCTGTCAAATCTTTGAATATACTCCCTGAGAGTTTCTCGAGGCTTCTGTTTCATGGTGAATAAGTTCAGATGCATTTTTTAGTATATTTTGCTACTAGAGAATTGATGAAAGAAAGCAGTCTTGAAATCAGCAAAAAAATGTATAGAGGAAGGGGGAAGATGACTAAACCATCTTTGTGCCAAGCTCGATAAGGTTGTCAAAAAACCTTGCATTTGACCTCATCAAGGTATTGGTGCAGTAAGGCAGCATTCTCGAAACGACACAAATGATCTTTTGGATCTGAAGACCCTATATATTCTCCTAGCTGGGGTTGACGAAAGTACCGAGGCAGTTCCTGCTCTAAAATTTCTTAGAAAAAGGCGTACGTAATATGTTTACCTCGTCTTCTATGACTGTCTTGCTTTTGTAGTTAGGTCGGCATAAGTCAGCTCTGGATTCATGTGAATCTTCTTCCAAAAAGGTATCCTCCTTGCGAAGAGAATTCAATAGGGGCATGTTCTCCTCTCTCAATATGGGTCATCTTCGATGGAGAGAAAGGTCTTCTGGCAAAGGTGTCGGAATTCTTGAAGGAGATAATATTGAGTGCTATTGTAATACCTTTATCATAGTTTGTGAGACCAATTCATTGATCTTCTGGGGGTGACCATCATCTTGTTGTCACAGCTCTTTTCAGTAGAATTATGCTCACCAACTATTCCTCCAGTGTCAACTATCATAGCGTGTCGACTTAGTTTTTCCACAGACGACATCAATTTATTCCAGCCAATAAATCGTGGATGGTTCAAATGCTAGTTCAAGGCTTTGCCGACGTGCACGCTCCTGGGATGATGCTGCAAAAAGACAAGAAGAGACCTGCAAGACACTCCAAAAAAAGGGTTAGAATGACACCGGGAAGGGGGTTCCCGGCAAGCCACTCCGACGATTAAGTTAGGATTCGACGTGAAGAAGGAGTTTAAAGGGCTTGGGGAAGTTAGGGTTTATGTGTATTTACTTGTACCCATGGACATGAGTTACCATTTTATAGTGGTTGATCTCCGAAATATTAGCATTTGTTTAAGAAATATTCAGGTTATGTTTAAAGATTCTATCCATTGAAGTCACGAGTCGCATCACTGTCTTCGGTATTAGTCGACGATCGAAAATAATCGATACGAGAGATTGTAGATGGTCAACCTTTGACTGCCAATTTAGAATAAATGGCCGAAAACCTTTCCTACATTGATGGAGCAATCTCTGAAAACTTCGTAAGTTTTCGAGAAGATTGTAGATGGTCGTCGGACGACCAAGGATGATTAGCAACAAGCCAGCAGCGACACCTGGCTTCTCCAATCGTTGGAAATAATCTCTGATGATGGAGAACGCTCCGACGACTGGGAGCAACCGGATGGAAAATCCCTTCCACCCGAGATCCGATCTATGACAAGAAGACAACAACGACCGGCGTCCCAACGCCAGCAGTCCTTCACCACATCGCAGTTTTCTGATCGTGGCCAAGGGCGAGCTCTGCTTCTCTTGTTCAAACGGTCGGTCGTCGTTCGGAAAGGAGGTGGGAGCTGTGGGTCTCCTCTCACGGCCACGGCAAGCTTTTCTTCTCAGGCGAACGACGTGAGGGAGAAGTAGGGGCGACGGGTGATGTGAGGGAGAA
>JBBMKF010445472.1:0-13109 GCA_037834155.1 Curcuma caesia | reverse complement strand
TGATTTGGAGTAGCATTCTGAGTTCAGTAATCGAGTTTTAATTCTGAGTGGATCTTGCTGGATGATATGTGTGTGTGTGCGTGTGTGTTTTCATCTAGTTTTGCAGATGAAAAATTCTTTCATAATAACTACAACTGATGCCATGTTATTGTTAACTGATGAATGATCCGAGTACAGAAAGAATGGAGTCGTCTTCTCGAAAAGTTTTTCAAATTGGGTTCCAAAAAAAATTTTCAAACCAACCGAAATGATGAAGTTGAGTAGTTCATTTGTGACGGTGGGTGACATGTAGCAATTTCTGAATTTGCTTTCCAGCAAAATGTAATATCTGTCCGTGGTCCATAAAGCTATTCAGGCTGTTTTTCAGGTAAACATGGTCTTTCACCACCACCATCGCATCCATCCTCCCGCTGCATCAACATAAAGAGTGGACTTGCAACCTAAATAGAAATATACTAAATTATTGTTGTCAGTAGAAATAGCACTCTTGTTCATTTGCGTTTACATAACATGTTGCCTCCTGATATAATTGAGTTGGTTACTATGAAATAGATTTGTTGAAATAGACAAGGTCAAATCTCGACGAAGCTGAAGCAATGCCCTCCCCATGGTGACCAACTGTAGCTTCTCGATTTACCTCCTTACAGATAATTATCAGACCGATCGTGTGGGACTGCTGAGATGATGAATTTCACCTTTTGTACTAAAGTGTTTACAGAATAGGTTCACTAATTTCTCTTGAGGAAAAAAACCACAACTGTTTAGAATATATTTTGATTATTCAGGTTGTAAGTGACAGAGGAATAAAATGGCTAAGGAAATAAATTTTTTTTTGTTGTCATCTACTGTTTTAATATTCAGATGAAGCACGACGCTCTATAATGATGAATCGATTGTGGAAGTTGGCGATGGTCTTAATATAAGTACTTTTCGGATTTAATTTGATGGCCGATAAAAAAATTTCTATGGGTTTGGATTAATCACTTTCAAAATTATTCGGTTCAAAAAATTAAAACTTGAATTTAAAAAAAAATGTCGGATGTATCCTTATTTTAGTGTTATCACAACTGTTATAATATATTAGAGTAAATCAACTCAATTACTGAACACTATTATATCAACTTATTATTTATTAATTTATCAAAATTATTTAAATCTCATTAAAATCATTTTAAATTACTATGTAGTTGTTACAATCATAAAGTCATCCTGAATAAATTATAGCAGTTATTAAATAGCTTCTACATATTATAACAATTAATCAATAACTTCTATACGATATAAATTTTAAATTTTAAATTCATCTTAAATACATGGAAGCAATTAAAAGATATTTTCGTGATAAAGTAATTGATGAGATATCCATTTGAATTTTTTTAAAAAATGTTCATTGATGTTTTCCTTAATTCATAGAATCAAGTGTAGATTATGATGGAGTAAGATTGCTATTAGTTTGGTGCTACTACATAGGTTAGAGGATATTGTAGGTCTGACTGAAAATTAAGTCCTCTCGACGGTTTAACTTGGGTTAGTCTATATTCTATTGTAAGTCACATGCATCTTCATTCCTAAGAGCCATCTAAGCTGGTCTGAAGAAAGATTATAAAGCAACCTAATGGTCTTATCAAGATCATTACCCAAGCTGATCACTGTCACTGCATAATATATTGAATAATTCAGAATTAACATTAATTAATGCTGGTGAATCACATGAGTTACCTTCAGCATCCAACATTGTTTTTTCTCTAGAATGAATCATTTTCTATGGAATTTTTTCGACGTGATTGTCCAGCCAAGTGATGATATCGCCAAGAACCTGATAAATAATCTCATCAGGCTCGCCCTCTAGAAGTGCATGATATGAATCCTTGTAAAGATGCAGTTTCTTGTCACTGCTGCAAGCTTGCTCATACAGAGCCTTGCTAACCGAAGGATCGGTCACGATGTCGGCCTCGCCGTGAAGGATTAGTAATGGCAGAGATACCTGAGGAGAAACTTGATTGGTGTTACATCAGATGTTACAAACGAGATCATACTCATCTTAAGCAAAAAAACTTTCATAGTCCATCTCTTGTTTCTTAGTTCCAACTGAGTTCATTTAATCAAATGCATAACTATCCAACACTTCAATCAATAAAGACATTCAGATGTTACAAACGAGATCATACTCATCTTAAGCAAAAAAACTTTCATAGTCCATCTCTTGTTTCTTACTTCCAACTGAGTTCATTTAATCAAATGCATAACTATCCAACACTTCAATCAATAAAGTATGATGGATCATTTAACATCCTTATAGAAATTTCCTTTCAGTAGAAGGAGACATAATGATCACATTTAGAAGTCCCTCTTGTACTATTAATGAGTGTCACTGTCTTGGCAGATTAGATTCCAATAAATCTAGAATTCATATGGAATATCATGTCTATTAATTGCTATCACTTTGATGGATTTTCCTTTCCCCCTAAATTCACTACAAGAATTATCTAGGGATATTGTTATAAAATTTTTCCAAGTCAATAATTAGATAAAAAAACATTTGCAATTCATATTTCGGACAAATGCTAGATGGAGTATTAAAAGGACTTACCTCATGTAATCGCTGCTCTATCTCCTGGGTTGTTCTCAGCATTTCCACTGCTGTTCTCAGGCGTGGATTTCCCTTATAAGCAATGGCATTATATTTGATCTGCAATCGAAAGACACTGTTTTATGTATCAATTATAAGTTATGTGGTTATGAGAAAAGGACAAATTAGACAAGGGAATAGAATCGACATAAGAGATGAATGAATAATCTGATCAAAGTTTCAGACTGACCTGCTGTAATTTCTTCGGATCTCTAAAAGCCATTTCTCCTAGATCCTTTTGAGGAACTAATTTCCTTTCTGGCAGAAGTTTAGCTATGCCAATGAGGAATTGCTTCACAGGCCATGGAGGAATAACATTATCTGCTATCTGATAATAAACACTTCATTTTAAGGAACACAAGTCGATTGATGAAAGTCCAAAAGAGTCATGTCAAAGATTCACCTTGCACATTGGTGCTACTAAAATTGCACCATTCCAAGAATCTGGTTGTTTGAAATGCGCCTTGAGAACCACTGCTCCGCCCATTGATTCGCCAAACAGAAAGCTCGGGAGGCCATGGTACTCAGGCTTCTCTGCAATCCAAAATGAGCACAAACTTCCAATTTCAAAGGTAGCAAATTTCTAGTGGTAAAATAAATTTAAAGGTGACTCACCTTTGATTTTGGAAAAATGCTCGACGACATCATTTACAAGACTATCGAAGTTTGGTATGTAGCCATGAAGCCCTTCTGAAAGACCAAATCCAGGGTAATCCATAGCAAAAACTCCAAAGCCACATGATGCTAGCTTCCTAGCAACACCTAAGTATTGCAACATGAAGACAATTAGAAGGCAAGTAAATCATCACTGGAAACAGGGAAGAGATAAATACAGACAGAAAGCAAACCTTCAAAGAAAAAGGTACAGGTGTCTCCATAGCCGTGACAGAAACAAACAAGAGCCTTGATAGAAGAGTTTTCAGGAAGCCAGCTTTTGGAAAAAATTTCTACGCCTCTAGAGTTCACCTCATATAACTGCATAAAAAAGCTACTATGTTCAATCCAATCCCTAAAATAAGACTGAATGAACATGATCTCTAATTAATATTGAAAGTTTTAAAAGCTACCAAAAGTTCAGGTTTGACATGAAATCCAATCTACCGATGAGCAAGAGTGATAGAATACTAATATTGAGGGATAGTTTACTCTTTAAATGGAATTAGCTGAAGATGTAAAGATCTAGCAATCCATAGCAATAAGCATCAGCCAAAAAAAAAAACAAATAAAGAAGGAAAGAGAAAGGGACAAGAGGCTGAAAGTTGAAGCAGAAGCAACTTTGCATTTCCAGGGTGAAAAATGACAAAGGTTTCAAATTACTGAAAATTTCCAGAATTCTATTTTCAAGCAAAAAATAATAAATGATCTCACCTCTTCTGTCTTTAATCCATCATACTGTGCCTGCAAGTAATGACACAAAGCAGTTATAAATAAACTTTCTTCATGAAGAACTGAACTGAATCATGAAATATTTGAAGAAAAATCATTCTAAATTGACTAGTTGTGAAGATTTACCCTCCATATTGCAATAAAATTTATTCTACAGGGAAGGTACGGTATATGCAAAAATCTGTTTTCAAACGCATCAATTAAAAAGCATACGTTTTGATTCATTCGGATGCGTGTCGAATTAAAAGAATAAAAAATGAATTCACTATAGAAAAAGCATTCCTCTTGGAACCATCCAGAGGCACCATCTCTAGAGGAAGGGTTTAAAATAAAGCAGAATCTGGTTAAGTTTCGTCCAATCTATTGAAAGCCCAGTGCTTTTTCGCTCGAACAACTCAGAGAAACGACCCTTCACGATTAAATCATGTTACAATCGCATTTCATTCTTTTCAAAACTCAAAACCAACCCTAAAACCGATCGCTTGTCGTATATCACCGCCAAACAGGCGAGGAGGCAAAAGAAGATCTCCACTATCAGCTAACAAGTTCCCTACGCGAAAAGTACCATGAGGAGGCAATGGTCGATCCCGAGCTGGACGCCCTTGAAGGCTTCACGGATCCTCCGGCGGTCGCGCGCGTCGTTCAGCTTCGCCTTCGACACCATCCTCGCGAGCTCATCGTCCACGCCTTCCCACCTCATCCCTTCCCCTTTCTCTCTCTCTCTCTCTTCAATTTCCGATCCGAAACGAAGAAGAAATCGAGAAATCGCCCGGCGAATGCAACAGGCGAAGAAGGAGATGAGGCGGCGCGAAGGATGGGAAAAGAAAGGTTCGAAGAGTCTTCTATACGGAAAAGTAACCAAAGAGGACTCAATAGACCCACTGATGTACCTGCGAACCACACAAAGGAGTAGGTGGGGCCGGTCTGACGAATCCGAGCGACATCAATTGAGTGCAGGAAATGACGTGCCATCTTTTTTCCCCGCGTGCGAGTAAAATAAATATTTACAAAAAAACACATATTAATGCATACTGTGTTAATAGTAATGACATTTAATTATAAAATAACTGGCAGGTTCTGGAGTCAAGGTGGGGCCTACGGCGCGACCGTTTCCTTAATTTTTTTTCAATATAATAGATATATGAATATAGAAATGGGTAGAAATGATATGTTGCACGACAGAGAAATACGCGAACCGTATGCGACATTCGGATGCTATCGACGTGCCACTCCCCGACACATCGGCCAGCGACAGATTTCGATCACATAGTGGCCGGAATCTGGCTAGAAATCGGCTACGATTTGGCCGCCAGTGACTGCATGCCGGATTCGACGATTTTCAACTAAATTCGCCGGAATCCAACGCCGACCGACGTGCCAGTAAGCTACACGTCGAACGCGGTCGAGCCAGCGGCTGATGACCGGTGATGCTTGGACGGCGCGGCAACGATTGCAGCAACGGCGGGGGTCGGGATCGAAGCACGGTACATTTCCAAATTTGGATGGTCAGATGCGGCGTGCACACAAGCGCACAAAAAACAGACACGCAGCAGAGCAGAACTCTAGAAATGGAATAATGAGTATATTATTTACCCTCTCAATATGAAATTTTTGATTCCATACCTATCAATGGTATCTCTTAATTATTTGATGTCTACTTCTAGATTAACACCTAATTACTTTTTAATATTAATTGTTTTTTGCAGTCATGTTTCTCCCCATGTGCAACTTCCTAACAATATATTTTATAACAATAAAATAATTTAAAATTTTCTGAATTTTGGCACCAAACTGGTTGGTCATGTTCAATTGTTCATGCGATCTGTTTGAATTTTCATTTGAGAAGTGGTTAAGGTTAAATTTGGCACCGAGGCCAACCCCATTAGAAATGTTCAATTCAACTTCTCCAATCTCACCTGCTTAGCAAAGCAAACTATTCTTCTTTGATCATCAAATTATAATATTACAAATGTAAAATGACAAATTTTCCGTCCTATAATTCAAGTACTTTCACCACATAATTTGTTTACTAGTGCAAACATGGATGAATGATTTGCAGATAACTTCTATCAGTTAGAGAGAAAAAATTTACTTGGACTCGGAGCTCTATGCTTTTGGGTGCCTCCGACACTTGCTTGGACTCAGTTCTTCATGATATTTCTTTTCGAAGAAGTCGTATGATGTCGCGTTGAAGTTGAGGGTGCAGAACGAAAGCGAGCCCAGAGTATAACATCCTTGCGGAACGAGATTTTCCAAAGCTTGTAGATATCTGATTTCAGATGTGGATTTCACATCCTCCCGCTAGAATTAGTCAGGTCGCTCCTGCAGCTATCTGACCGCAACTATCGATAGAAACTACCCAATAAACAACAATTGCTTAATAGCTTAAGTTGCTGGATTCGTGAGGCAATTTTGCTTTTACCAGCTCAGCAGAAGCAATTACAGGATTCGCAGCTCAAGCTCTCACTTGAGCACCCAATGAGATTTGAGCCGATCCCAATTTTCAGCTATCAATTGTGAGGAAGTCTCAATTCTATGAAGTCTGCACTTTAGGACATCTTAGCAATCAATGCTTAACTCGAACCTGAAGTTGGAATAATTATTAAACAAGTATTTCATGGAGAAAGAGTAGCATCTTATATCACAGTACCAGTACAAGAAAGCAAGAAATGTTTGAACCTTCACTATTATTATTTTCTGCTATCTTTCCTCCTAAACGACACAAAATAATAATTCTCCTCTTATATTAATAAAAGTTTGAACTGTGAATATTCAACCAACATTCTATTCACAAATAAACTTGCAACGGCCTACATAACAAAATTCAGTTGCAAGGAAACTAGAACAAACCAATTCTTTAGGTCTGATTTTTCCTCCATATATTAAAGTTCAGTTCCGGGTCATATTTTTTCACATAGAGTTAAGTTCCACCAACACTTTGAAAATACCCTTGTCATCTTAATCTAACTAAACTTAACTGAATGACAATCCGTTGTAGCTAGGATGATTTGAGCCCATTAGCCCCACATGGAAAGTACAGAGGTGCATTAGATAAATTGATTCCTTTCCAAACAGTTGCTTTTGGGATAAGTGGTTAGCCAATCGACTTTAACATACGATCATAGCAAGAAGTTCAGAATCTGAATTCTACTTCTGTGTTGTTTATGAAACTTACGCAATAAAAGTGTGGAAGCTCTTTGCATTTAAAACCATTACCCAAAAATACAGATGAGGCAGAATCTATTACCAAGGGATACTCTCTTCTCAAATGCTATAAATATAGAATGAGTGGTTCTCCAGTAAAATTAACATGGTTAAGAGTTTTTTCTTTAAGAAATACTACACATACTAACAGGTATGAGAACCATTGCGCGCTAGGCAAATAGCCAGCAATGTAAGGCAAAAAGACCAGTGACCAAATTTTGGCAAATCTTGCACTAACTCACAATGGAAATGGAAGCATTCGTGGAAGCATCGAACAAAGATCCTTCTTTAAAATCCCCACCGGGCGTGGAATTTAGTCATATGATGATGTGATAGTACAATCTAAGATCTATTCTGATATGAACTTGAGAGTAGTACATATGGTAAAATTGTAATGTATAACTTTCCCTGCATCCACTTAAACTATTCTTGTACACAAATATAGGAACTGTGAACAGAACCTACCTCATCATGGCAAGGTTGGAATCGATCCTTTCTCCATTGAAAAGAAGCTTGCCCGTCCATTGTCAACATAGCAATACTTAAACCGCAAACCATCACAACAGTCCTCTAGGTTTTCTATTTCTGATATTGAAGGTGGATTTCCTCTTGAAAATAGAAAAGGCAAAATAGAATCATAAATCATTTGAGGATAATGTTGAAAGAGACTTAATATCCTGCATGCGGTGTATAACTAGAAATTGGAAAGTTATGTATGAAAAACTAAGAAAATGAACAAAAAATAGCAAACCAAATGATTGCTTCCTTCTTCAAGGATTCCAAACAACTTCGACATTACACGAAAATAGGCATTTAGTATGTACCACCTAACATCGTAAACACAATATCTTTTCAAATGTTTAAATATATTTGACTTGTATGATTAGGCCTTTGACCATGATTCATTGCTCAGTGGGCATAACAAACAGCATAGATCACAAAAGGTGAACTTGAAGTCAAATATGAGTAAAGGCAACAAAGTTTGCACGACTTAATTACAATAGCAATGAGTTTACTAGTTTTTGGAACAAGATTCAAACGCTAAATGAGAAGTTGAATTTGAAAAGCTAACAAATCAATTGTCAAGGCACAATGATGCAATTCAGAAATGCATGTTCAAACTTCGAAGGGCAAAAGGGATTAACGTAAAGCAGCAAGTAGTCAAGTTGGATGAACAAGAAAGTATATTATCTTGGATTAGTAAAAGAATACGTTGTTCATGCATACATAGCCAAAATAAAATTGTTTTCAGAAAATTATTAAACACTGCTTCAAGATTTTAGAATCTAGCAATTACTATATATTTGAATGAAGATAGCTAACTCTACAATTGGTGATACCATGATTTCTCAAAGGAAAACAATCAAATATAGAATGGAAATTTGAAAGTATTGGATAACTTATCAAATACGTACTTCAAGTAGATACATGTTATATTGGGTACCTTAATAAACACAGCAGGAAATCTGGATCACCAGGGGAAGATTTTCTGAACTTGCTATTAGGCATGTAAACATTATACAATGGCTTCAGCTTGTTGATTCGCATTCCTTCTAACAAGTCAGAAATCGAATCTAGGTCATCATAAGTTCCCTTGCTTTTACATGTTGAAGAATTGGAGCTACAAGAGATTTGATCATTCCTTGATGTCCAAGGGGTGTCGCATCGCTGAACTATGTATCCAAGGGATTTCAGATGCTTATATGCCTGAAAAGACTCCCATGAACACCCAAATTTAGCTCCAATGACCTTCTCATAAATATCTCCAACACTAAGTTTCTTATCATCAGGACTTGTGAGAATTAACGCCCCTTTTTCAGCCAAAAACCTATAAAAAACAAATAGCTCTGAGAGATAGATAAAGGTGTATTATTACAATAGAAAGAAACTACCTAATTTACTTGAAGAACAAATTGCTTTCAGTATGACAAAATGGATGCCTTTACTGCTAAACTTTGAGAATCTAATGACTCAGGCAAAATAATAATCATGCAATTCAGTTAAAGATCAGAGTAGTGAGACTGAAGAGATAGTACCATATAAAGGAAAATGAAACGCAGATAGATTAAATGGTAAATTTTCTAGGACAATATAAGCTCCTTTTTGAGATTAGTCTAAGAACTTTGAAAAAAAGGATTAAAGGTGAATGTAGAGATTTCATACACCCCAAAAATGTAACTTTATTATCTTTTCTAGTCAGGAAACTTTGCCTGACAGTGTAAATAAACCAAACAAAAAGGTTGATTACCACCAAGTCATAGACGATCAAAAACAAATCTCCAAATATAACGATCGACAGTAGTTGAAAAGCTGCTAAGAAACCATATATGATAAAGAAAATGAAATAGAAGAGCATCCTAGAACAATAACCCAACCGAAAAAAGAGACTCACAATATTTCTTCAATGTGGCAATAGAGCTTGTTAGTTTTTGCCACTACTCCAGTGGTGGACCACAAGCTTCCCTTCTTTTCCACTATCTCCCCCATACCCATCTCTTCAACCCAACGAGCCTTGGATATTTCACTCCTTCAATTAAAACGAATGCAGCACAAGTCGGCAGTATTTCTTAATCGCATCAACAAACGTTTTGCAGGGGTACAAGGAACTTTACCGGAATTGATGCTTAGAAAGTGAAGGCTTGCTGACGCTATTAGAAAGGAAAGGGTTTCGATGGTGCTCTTCGTCTTCATCGTCATCCTTTGCTCCCCATCCTCCTCCACCTGCCATTATTCTTCAGATAAATTAGGCGGCGCTCGCGAGCGGTGGCAGCGGCCGGCGCCGGAAACTCACGGAGGCGAACTCGCCGAGCTTCGGATGGAGGGAAGCACCGACCAGACGCGAGCGAAGGCGGTGGGGAGGTGGAACGCGGCGGCGGAGATGGAGACTCCGAGGGTTTCTGTCGGGCAGTAGTGCGAGGAAGATACTGCGTCCGGTCAAGGGAAATCAAATAAATATTAAAACCAAAACAAATAAATCGAAAATTTTTAAAACGATAATTAAAGTTTTTTTTTATTTATAGGTCATTTTGGTATTAATAATTCAGTATTTTTTAAAAAAATAAATATTGAAAAAATGTTTTTTAAATTTATTATTTACTTTTAAAGGAATTACTTAGTTTATGTGTGAAATTGGGGATGCAAAGCATGTGGGCCAAATTTTTTTAACCAATTTAGAAAATAGAGTTTTGATTGTTTGTGCGTGCCCGTGAGTGACACACGATCCACCATCCATTACTTGATCGCGTGCTAAATCTGAACCGTCCAAATATGGAAATACAGAGTGTTCCGTCCGACCCACCGTCCCGTTCCTACTTGGCACACCGTCGGCCCCGGTCCGATCAGAATTCGACGGTCGACTAGCAGGCGTCGCCTTTCGGTCAGTCATGACTCGGACTCTAGTCGAATTTTGGTCGGAATCAAGCCCGCAATCGGGCACGCGCCGTTGCCGACCGCGATCGGGTCAAATTTCGACCAAATCGCGGTTGGAGCCCACCCGAGGAAGGACTGGCGTGCAATGCCAGCCCATCCTCAGCCAGATTCCGACCGCGATTCGACTAAAATCCAACCCGATCTCGGTCGGCAATGGTGCGCACGTGATTTGGCTGTTTCCGACCAAATTACGTCGGATTCCGACCACTATCCGATCAGAATCTGACGCCAGACGAAGCTCCAGCGAGTGGTGCGTCGATCGCGCCCGAGCCGACGAGCGGCTGTAGCTGGATAGTGCGGCGAGGCCAGCGGTAGCAGCGGTGGGTTAGCGGTATCGCTCACAGGCACGCACAAACCCGTCGCACAGTATATCAAAATTCTTAGAAAATATTTAATTTATATTTAAAATAATCAAATTCGAATTAAATTAATTGTGTTTGGCTACAATAACTTTACGACCATTCGACTCAGTCAATCTCAAACTAACTCGACCCGAAGATCTCTCTCGACCACCTCTTCACCCTATAAAACCCCCCTCGCCCTCCCCTTCATTCTTCGAAGCCAACTAATTAACCATAAGAGGGATTAATTGATCCTAATCCTCGCTTAATCCATTTCCCCTCGTCATTAATTAATTTAATATATCGCTAATTACTAATGGCAGAGACCAAGATGGTTGTGGTTGCCTTCCTCCTCGTCGCCATGCTCGTGGCCTCGCCGGCGCCGGCCGCCGGAGCGCACTGCTTACGCGACTGCTACGCTCGCTGCGCTAACGGAAAGGACGGCGACACTTCCTGCCACGACATGTGCGTGCAAGCCTGCATCATCCCTGCCAGCATCTCCACCGACGGTAGCGTTGTCTTCGGCGGCGGCAACTGAAGCGAGCTCGCGGCGGCGGCGAGGAACGTCGCTTCTTCATTGATTCGATTGGGAATAAACTTGTATTAGTGGTCCTTGGCTTTGCCATTAACTGCTCTTAACTGTCAACTGTCGATGCTGAGCGATATCGTTAAATACAAGTGATCATTATTTCGAAGGGTTCTTTTGTGGTTACTCACTAAAAAAACTTGCCCATTAATTATTGGTGATCGAATTAATGTTAGATTGTTACTTTTTAGTGGAATCCATCCTCTTAGCAGTCCCACGATCATAGATCGTTACTCTTAAAATATGTAAAATGGCTCTATTTATTTTAATAATATAGATAAAATGTCAGCAATTAAAAACTTGGATTTGATTTTTGTTTTTATCATGATGGAATTGTTGATGGAGGGTAAGGTTTCTTCTTGTGTAATCGAATTGAACCGAGCTGAACATTAAGAGGTTTGGGTTTGATCTTGGTTCATTTTCCCTAAGCTTGAGTTTGATTCGAGTTCGATTTGAGCTTTAATTCTTAAGTTCGAGTTCGACTCGTAATGAATACATTCGCGAGCCTCTAAACGAATACATTCGCAAACTAATTAAATACTGTTAATTTGAGCTCGACTCAATAATATTTTCGAATTCGAAATCAAGCTCGAGCTCGGCTCGTAAACTTAATAAAACGAACTCAAATGATTTTTTTTTTTGAATCGAAATTTAAATAGCTCGCGAGTGATTTGACTCATTTACGCCACTTTATTTACTAATTTGAACAAATATTTATATTTGAAATTGATAATTTCAATGTTGTTACTAAATATTATTTGTATGTTGTTACGTTAGTAAATATTATTTTGATTAATATTAATATTGATAATTTATGTTGATATTATTTTGATTAGTGATGATATTGATGATTAGTGTTGATGTTGATTGTATTGAAATTGTAAATATTTACAAGTTTTTATAAATATTAAGGTATGTTTCATGATAAAATTAGCGACGAAAATTAAATATATATCATCTTTAATTTAGCGACGAAAATTTTAAAATCATCGTTAAAATTAACGACTCTAAATCCTAAATTAAGGTCACAATGGAGGAGAATATTATCTTGATTTCATCGAGATTTGAACTATTATCCTCTTCTGCAATTTTATTCTATCATAACCAACTCAGTTATGTCCGAAAGACGTCAATTTTATCCCAATGTATCCCCTCCAATATTGCTAAAGAAATCATTGCAAAGATTGACATTTTCCTTAATCATAGATTATCATGGGTATCAATTATGTTTTTTTTTATATATTAGATAGACAATCTCTTTCTTTCAATTAGTCTATCCCATAATTTGAAACATTTATTTATATATTTATATTTACAATAATTTTTCCTATTGAAATTTAAATTAACTTTAAAAGTTGAGTTTGGGAACAAATAGGGTATTTTATCATATCTCTGTTTATATTCTCCAAGATTGAGGATCTTAACACTTATATATAGTTACCAGATTAATCATGTGAAATTATTGAATGATAAATTTTACTTTTTACTAAATACAATAAGATTTTGACACTTAACTACTTAAGTCATGAATCAA
>JBBMKF010445452.1:0-13112 GCA_037834155.1 Curcuma caesia | reverse complement strand
CCGTCTCCCGACCCCCGCCGCTTCTGATCGCCCTTGTCGCCCTACTCGGCCACTGCCGGCCGCCGAACCGGGCCCGATCGACGCGCCACTCGTCGGCACATCGACTGGCGTTGAATTCCAATCGGATTGTGGCCGAAATCTAACGCAATTTGACCGGAACACGATCGACAGTGGCACGCGTGCGTTCTTGACCAAATCACGATCGGATTCCGATTAAATCGCGGTCGGAGACCGGTCGAGGAAAGACCGCCGTCGCACGTTGGTCCTTTCCCGATCTGTCTCCGACCGCGATTTGGTCGGAATTCGATCACGATTTGATCAGAAACGGTGCGTGTCACTGCCAGTTGTGTTCCGACCAAATTGCATCGGATTTCGACCACAATCCGATCGGAATCCGATGCCGATCGACGCGCCGGCGAGTGGCGCGTCAATCGAGTCGACGACTGGCGATGATCGGACGGCACGGCGAGGGCAACCGAAAGCGGCGAGGGTTGGCTGTGTCGCGCACAAAGTTACGCAGCACAGGTCACATAGAATATCAAATCTATATATAACTAATTAAATGGAACAAATGGATGAGATAAAAATTACAAAAAAGATAACAAAAGTCTAAGAACTTATGCTCTTGAGAAATATAAGAATGCAAGAACGTGTGCTCCTTGACTTCTTGGACATTATATTAATAATTATAATAGTTATCAGGGAAGTATTATCTTGTTCACCTTCTTACCTAATTCATATTCCTTGATTGATTGGATCACCTTCACTAGTGTATATCTTATCTCATACATTCTTAAATTATTTATGTAATTTTTTATTTTTTTTTATATCTTAAATCACGTCTTATCCGATTCTGAAATAATATTCGGAGTTTTTTTGGATCGGATTATCTTTTATATATTTATAATTTTTGTATTTTTTATTTTAATTTTGTTTCTTTTTTTTCCCCTTTCCCCGAAAAGTTAATAATTCTCCCTTGAATCCGACCGTTTCCACACCTTCCCGTAGCTCCCGTGACCGGCTCCTTGCTCCTCCTCTCCCACCTACCCGTCGCCGGATCTCCTTCGCCGTTCTTCCCCCTCTCCGGTCATCATCCTTGTCTCTGTCCTTCCTTCGTGTTCTGCCCCGCCGGTCGCGTGCTCTCCGATCGCGTCGCGCCTTAACTTATCTGCAAAAAAGAGAGCGAGTTTTGGTCCTCGCTGATGCTGTAAAATCCCTATGCTTTGAGTCGGAAGATTTCAACTGAAGGGGATTCTTTTTCTGCTGTTTCAAACAGGGAAATTTGCTACGCCGAGGCGAGACCGGTTCCGGGAATGGCTGATCTTGGCGATTCGAGAGAGTTCAGAGTGTTTGAGAGTACGGATGAGCTCGCCATCGACTTGGCCGAGTATATCTCGCTGCTATCGGAGGATTCCGTGAAGGAGAGGGGATGCTTCACTGTCGCGTTATCTGGAGGATCGCTAATAAGTATGATGGGGTAATTGCTTCCTAGATTTTTCGTAAAAGAAAATGTTTTTTTTTCCTATAGACGTTGTAGTATCACGGAGGGAGACGAGGTCATTTTTGGTTTCATGCAGGAAACTCTGTGAAGCTCCTTATAACAAGACAGTTGATTGGACGAAGTGGTATGTGTTTTGGGCTGATGAACGTGCTGTAGCAAAGAACCACGTCGATAGCAACTTTAAGCTCACAAGAGATGCCTTTCTTTCTAGGGTATGTGGGGTTAGTAGACTCTTGTTTGCTGGATGAACATTTATCAAAACCATGCCCATCTTCAGTTGTTATTGTTTCATTCATAGTTAACTTACACTCTTCATTGAGTAGTAGAATCTTGAGAGATTCTCTCAAGCTTCTTCAAAATATTTGCTTAAGCACATTATTAATTTTTAGAGCACCTATTTTGACCCCGTCATATTTTTATCTATAGCTCACCTTGCATGTGCAATTTACTGTAATTGTTTGGCGTTAGATGTGAGACAATTTATCTCAATTTCTTAAACTTTATCTAAGTGTGACAATACTGCATTAACCATCCATGAAATCAAGAAGTACGTTTTTCTCAGTTCCATTGTGTGTGTGTGCCTGAAGTTTGTTAAGATTACCAATATCCATAATTTCAGGGGCAAACCATCTAAAGTTGTGTTGGGCATGATGTGTAGCATATTGAATACAATGTTTTGTAGATAGTTAAAACTTTTGGATTCAAAATCGTGTCAAACTCAATTTAGTTATTGCCTAATTCAACTATGGTAGTTGAATCGAAATTGTTGAGATGACTGTTGTTCGATGATGAGAATGGCACAATTCTGTTAAGTATTTGAACTATGAATTTGAATATTTATGGACTCAACCTTCTTTGAAGTCCTCCACCATGTTCAGATGTCCACTGTCTCTTTTATAGAGAGGTATATAAAAGGGAAAGGGCTGAATATGAGTGAAAAGAGAAGACGAGAGAAGAGGATGCCAAAAGAGGGACATGACTATCTCAGGTAGAGGAAATTTGAAGAGTAAACTAGTATCAAGTAATTCATAAAAGTGTGACAGGATTCAGACTAAAACTGTAAGATTAGTTGATGATGTTTTTAGTTGAAGTTTTACTCTTTGCTTTCTATTACCATGAAAGAGTTCAACTTACGTAGTAGAGAGATAATTAGCACAGCACTTTCTTAAATCTTCATTGTTATGAGAATGGTATATTGCAGATTTAGGTCTTTGGTAGTGAGAATTAAAGTTATGTGAGAACTATCCTGATGTGCTTTACTATTGCAATTCATGCTGCATCCTTGTTTGTAATTTTTTTGGAGTGATGAGTCTTTTCAGTATCTATGTTTAGCTAAGTTAATTTTTAGTCTATTAGCTAGAGCAACATTATGAGTATGATTAAGTGATAGCTATATTTTAAGGGCTTTTTTTTTCTTCTATTCACTTGAATTGATGATTGACTTCGGGAACATCAATGGTGAACCTAGGATGGGAGGCTTTTGTTCCTTTATGTTATAAATGTACCCAAGGTGGTCCCTTAAGGCAATGTTTCTTGAAAGCTTCGTTTTAGTTCATATAATGAATACTTATTACAATTTAAGAAATTTGTAAGTCAGAATGAGGCTGGAATAACTGGACATTTATTCATCTACCATCAACTTGTAGTTACATTTTAATACTTAACATGCTGGAAATATCGCATATGATTCACAATAAGTCGCAAATCTTTACACATTGCTGACTAGCTTCATCCTGCTTACATGCTATACCAGTTTTTTGCAAAATGCGCTAGCCAGTTTTTTGCATTGCAATATGATCGATCCTACTTACATGCTATGATTTTGATTCTGGTTTAAAAGGTTCTGTTTAATGCAACCTTTGTTTTTTTTGCAACTGTTCCTGATCTATCATACTTGTATTATCAGGTGTCTATACTCAACAGTCATGTGTTCTCCATTAATCACAATGCAACAGTGGAGGATGCAGCTGGAGAGTATGAATTTGTGATTCGGCAGCTCGTCAAGGTTCGAACTGTAGGCGTTTCTGAAAGAAATGATTGCCCCAAGTTTGATCTTATTCTTCTCGACATGGGACCGGATGGACATGTTGCTTCCCTGTTCCCTAATCACCCAGCTCTTAAACTGAAAGAGGAGTGGGTTACCTATATCGCTGATTCCCCTATACCTCCACCCGAAAGGATTACTTTCACACTCCCTGTGATCAACTCAGCTTCTAACGTTGTTATCGTGGCTACAGGCGAGGAGAAGGCCACGGCTGTGGGCCTTGCCATTTCCCACGAGAACGAGAACTCCAATGCATTCTCGTTGCCCGCTAGGATGGTTCGGCCAACTGATGGTAAATTGGTGTGGTTTTTGGATTCTTCAGCTGCTTCGCTTAGCGATGCCAGCCACGGTGGTTCTGGGGAAGCCCTGCGATAGGTGTAAAAGGTCCAGTAAAATTTGTTTTCTCTTGAGAGTTCCATGGCCGCTCGGTTTAGCTAACATTCTAGTTCCTCAATCCCTGTTAAGCATGCATACAGTTTTTGTTCTTCTTCCTCGAATACCAAATACTATGTTTGCTTCAACATGTGGAAATTTGTAATGATTTGCTTCATATCAATATTTTGTCCTCACATAACTCTTTTTATTCATTTTGTTTTGTATTTTGTTCTCCTACAATGTAAAATCCATAGTTTGACAGATACGTTTAGGATTATCATCAGAGCTTGACACAAGTGTTTGTCATCTTCTGGTGCTGGAACAGATTGGTCTAATTCACCATATTTTCATATGATTTAGCACTCAAACGTTGGAAATGCAAAATAAAATATGTGTTTTTTTTCACATGATTTTTCACCTCGCATTGGATTCCTCTTCCCAACCGCTCGGTCCGGTTCAAGAAGCACCATTCTGCATGCTCACTCGACTATTGCACCACATGAGCCATGACGTAAGCCCAACAACATGAAGCCTCGTCGCCTCCAGCTGGCGTAGAGTCAGCACGAGGGACCCACTCGGCGCGCGGCCTTATGTCCTATCGAATATCGACCGGTCCGTCCGATCTAACTCAAACCGGGACGAGCCCGCATTCCCAGACACAATTTGCCTCCGGAAGACTCGACCGTACGGGTCGAACCGAAGCTGACTCGACCAGGCCGAGCCGAGCATGTGATCCGGCACAATCATCGTGGTACGCTGCAGCTGCGGAGCACCAAACGCCGGGCGCCGGCCTCTAGAATCCGTACGATTCTCCACGTGTCACCGCGCGACACGGTTCCGGCCCCGCGACAGTAGTTCCTACCAATGGGAGGACCTGAAAAGCTGGGCCCCGCCGGCCTTCCGCCTCTGGTATTTAGACAGCGAATTCCCGAAAAACTAAAAAAGGAAATTCCAACTCCGGTTCGTGTTCAAAACCTAGTGCTCTCTGCTATATATTAAACCTCTGGGCGATGAGGTGCGATGAGGAAGACGAAGGAAGACGAAGGAGATGGGGAGAGGGAGGGTGGAGTTGAAGCGGATCGAGAACAAGGTAAACCGGCAGGTGACGTTCTCGAAGCGGCGATCGGGGCTGCTGAAGAAGGCTCACGAGATCTCCGTCCTCTGCGACGCGCAGGTAGGCCTCCTCATCTTCTCGCCCAAAGGCAAGCTCTACGAGTACTCCACCAACGCCAGGTGAGTTTAAATTAATTCGGTTTCGAATCGTTACGGAGGGATTCGATCAAGTTGGAACGAGTCAATAGTTTTTAATTCCTTGTAGCATGGAAAAGATTGTCGAACGTTATCGTCTCCATTCATTTGTGGAAACTGGCATACCAGTAGCAGCAGATTCTGCGTCGCAGGTGAGTTACTGATTGGTGTAGAAATGCGAATTTGCGTTAAAAGAAGACGAAAATGATGAACCATATTTGATCGCGCATGGTGTTGTGTACAGATGAATTGGAGGCATGAGTGCGGAAAGTTGAAGGATAAGATGGAGGCTCTGCAAATAAGACAGATGTATGGAGATGTTAAGGGTTTTGCTTTTTAATTTCTCGTTTGATTCAGTAGTTTTTTTTGGTTGTGTGTTCATTTAGGCACTTGGCGGGGGAAGAACTCGAATCGTTTGGACCCAAAGAACTGCAGCAACTGGAGCAGCAACTTGATTCTTCCTTGAAACTTACAAGATCAAGGAAGGTGAGGTTCACCTGAATCCATAGTTTGCAGAGGCCTTACGTGACTTGTTGGCAAATAAATGGAGAAATTGGTGTTGATTAATTTCCCTTTTGTTCATTGGTTACAGAACCAACTGATGTTGGATGCGGTTGAGGAGCTTGTCGAAAAGGTAAGCCCCTTTCCTTGCTCAGATTGCTTTTTCCACTTGTTGAAATAGGTTAGGTTAGAAGATGGATTGGTTACTATGTTTAATTGGAGAGAAGAAACTGAAACAAAGTTCGTAAAGAATTAATCTGTCTTTATTTTTAACTCCGTGAACTAGAAATGGAAAGACAAGTTAGCAATGGCAATGAGCTGAGCCTAGGCACAGTACATTAAAGTGCCATTTCATTTCAATCTACCTTAGGCTGTCCCTCCCTCGTAGCTGGAAAATATTTTAAAAATTAAATTGGAGATCAAAGTTATATATGTGTGTGTGTGTAGTAAAATACATCAAAATAGATGTAGTTTCAAATATACAATTCAAATTATATTTCTATAAAATAAAAACATATATATATATATATATAGCAAATTAAATAGATTACAATAAAATATATATGTGGATTAACACTTAATTAGAAGAGCAAAAACACAAATATACAACACTATATCTAATAATTCTATATAAATTATGAATGACAGTTAATCAGAGAAAACACACACACAGAAAATAAACTATATATATAATTATTGAGATTTGAATTAGTGACCCATATGTCAATGAGTGGTCAAAACTAAGTTCACCGATTTCTTGTTTTATTACTGATTATTATTGAGTTTTAATTAAACCGAATATTAATAGTTAAACGGATCGGTCTAGTTCTATTTAAAAACATTAAACCTTTGGCAGAACTTTGAACCAAGTCGGGCATAGTATAGACCATCCAAACCTCAAGCTCAATGTGAGCCCACAAATGAGTCCGTGCTTTGACTCACTCTATTTAGCTAGGCAATCTTAGTAAAAAAAATTAATTGAAAAGAAAATAATTATAATAAACTAACAGATATTAACAATTTCTAACGTTTGAATTAAAATTTGCAGATGAACATATGTAAGGATGTTTTAAAAATTCTTTTAAAACTGAAGGCATTTCATAAGTTTTAATCCTTTTGAAATTATTTTAGAATAATACATTGTTTCAATATTTTCATTCAATCCTTTTGTAACAAATATTCCGAGTCATATGGCTCGACATCTGGATCATGTTTGGTCCGCAGGCAGAATTCCTATAGTTAAACATGCGTCATATTAGACTGGCCTTGTTGGGCAGGATCAACTATGCCAAATCATGGTCAATTCAATTTAATAAAAGTATTTGTAATTGTTCTTTGCCCAAAATGGTTATCCACTTTGTTAGCTTCACCTACTCAAACATATATGGCTTGTTTACCTTGAAAAACAGAGAAAGGATAGTTTGTATGAGACTCAAATATTTTTCTCGATTTATTTGTTATATAATTAAGGAACGGATGTATTTGAAATTAGTTCATTGGTCAAATTTGGACTAATTTTTTGTTCAGTAAAAATTGTGCGAAGCTAATTTTCCTTCTTCCTCCCGAGTAAAGGTTTTTGGTGAACTAGCAGGAGCTAGTGAGAGCTATCGAGCTCGCAGTGTGCTCATGGCCATGGCCTATCATTGAGCTCGCCATTGCTGAATTCCCTCTTTTTCTTTCTTCCCTTTCCTTTTTCTCTTTCACTCTTTTTTCCTTTTTCTTTTTTATGGTGGATCCAGGTTAAACAGTAAAGTAAATTATGAAATATCTCAAGCACTAGCACAATTTTTGAGGATCCGAATCAAAGACTTGACTCGCCTTTGAAACGTTGTCTGAATTATTACATCATGATACAGGCTTCTGTTCTTTCAACATCATTCTTTATTGTCTCTTTGTGACCATTTGATATTTTGAGCTTATATACATCTATTCTTACCAAAACACTTATGTAGCACCCAAGATAAATCATGGTACAATCCAAGTTAGTCCGTAGGCAAACTTCACAATGATTCTTCACCATTATATCTTGACTTCCGACATGACATTTCTGTTGAGTAAATCTTGAACAAAACTTTGGTGAAAATCCTTCCATATACAATTTGATGAAGATTACCGTAAATATCTAGGAATCCAAATGCACATTATCATATTTTACATTATATATACATTTATAAAATTGATTCTCTCTCCGTAGCCATTGAAATACAAAACAGGTGAACTTAAATTATTAAGCTGCGCACCTTTGTCAACTAAATCAGTGGACGTTGGAATAAAACTAATGCACTTGTAATATAGTGAAATACTCATGTCTTTTACTATACTTTAACATTCCTAGAAAATAATTTTTATGTGATGGTCACCCTTGAGCTAGATGAAGAGGATTTCCACCCAAGTTTCATCTGTAAATCTTCACAATACGTCTTTCCCTAATTTTGCATTGTTTAGTGGAACAGGGATATAGTTTGATATAATATCATTATAATCTTTCAATCACTCACACTGCCCTGTCCTTAACGTACGTAAAGTGATCTTGCTTTTGGTAAGTGAGTGGCAAAGACAAATTTTGAGAAAAGGAATGAAGTTTACTATTTGTACATTTAGCATTCATGTGGCATGATTTCAATTTGCTCCAACATGACAGGAAAGGTTATTGGAAGAGCAAAATAGCATTCTGGAGAACAAGGTGCATAGTACACCTGAATCTTTCTTATTTGAACTCAACTATCCTTTACACTTCTACTAACTTCATTATATTATGTGGAATCGCATATACAAATTAAATGAAAAAAAGCTCATAGAGAAGCACACGGCTTTAGCCAGAATAATCTCCCCTTTGCCTTCACCATCATCACAAAGGGTTGTTCTCCCAAACTCCAATATCAGGTACGGTGAATATCTTTGCCCCCAATTAGAGAAGGAAGGCACATTATTAATTTATTATGAGCAACCTTTGTTTTTGCAATCTTCTTTGACAAAGATACTTAAGGTTTATGATTCGTGATTCTCCTATTACATTTTTTTAGGATTTGTTTTAGCAAATACTGTCTTATACATGATGCAGAACTTACCAAGCCATAGTCACTCCTCCAGAGGATGAACCACCTTCGAATTCCCTTGCCTGGAAGAGGTTGCCTCAGTGGATGCTTGGCCAAGGAAAATCCTAAATTAGAATACTTTTTTATGCATAAACTTAGGGAAAAAACGCACTGATCAATAGCACTCTATCTCGAGGCCATGCCAACGACTACTCTACCGGCAGATAAGCTGACATTATCCTATGGCAGCTTGAGTGGCAGAAGTTTCTGAAACATGGTTGATAGAAGAGTTTTTATGGCATGAAACGATTCCCCTGTTGTAGCTGCCACAAGAGCTGTCAATGTATCATTGTAAGAAATATTTTAGGCTGCAACTAGTTTGGTTGAAATTATGTGAAGTCGCGAGACCTGTTTGTTTGTTTGTTTAATGCTCGCTGTTACTTCTTTCTTGGATGTAGTTCTTTAGCAATTACTCTGTAATGGAAAGAAGTTTGTAGTATTCGCATGTACAAATTTTCTGTTGAATCTTTTTCAAAAATATCCTATATTTTAATTGATCGTAGAGTATGTGACTTATCTAGTTTATTTCCCTTGTTCTGATATATTTTTTTACTATGATTTTCAAGTAATTTTGAAATCTGATCGTGCCCTATATATCTTCTTGCTACTTCAACTGAATTCAAAGTAAAGCTACATTATTAGTGAGGGATATTGGAAGTTAATATAGTGGAAGGTGCATGTAGAATCTTTAAAGGATATTATGTATTGTTGTGCGATGAAAATGAGTATTTAGAAACATGTAAAATTAATTTAAAAAAACAATATAATGAGATATTTTTGAATACGATAACAAATTAAAATATCAAATAATAATGAAGAATATCCCAAAGTTACATAACACTAGTGTTAACAAATAGTTTGTTAAACATGAATAATTACATCGTCTTCATCGCCATCTAAATATTATCCAAAAAGAGAAACTTAAAATAAAAAAGAAATTGATAGACGATAGATAATCATGAATTGAATTTGGTTCTGGTTTCAATTCAAAGTTGACGACGATTGAGAGGGATAGAATAGTGGATATGATGGTAAACTAATAAAGACTTTTGGGGTACATGATTTTACCTTAATAATAATAATAATAATAATAGAGTGGATAACAGTGCAGCTTGCATGCGTGACATCTCATAACAGTGGGAAGCTGAATCAGGCCGCCATTCCCCTTTTCTAAACCCTAGATTTATTTATTATATTTCATTAAGCAATTTATACATTTTATAGAAGAAAAAAATTAGTGGATGTCAACACGTACCAAACATCACAATAAAATAACAATATGTCCCTGACCATTCTGCCACCTATATTCCTCTCCTCTTATTATTTTTATTATCACACTGTTATCTCTACCTAATTAATCTTTTAATTATGAAAAGACATTAATTGCCTTTGAATATACCGTCTCCAAATAAGGTAGCTAGGTTGTCCATGGCAGTCAATTAAGACTTTGAACGCTGAAAGATATGGATCACCCTCCAATTTAAGATCATGACATGAAACTTGTCTATTACATGCTCCATAATTATTTTACAAACATAATATAGAGTTTTAATGAGAAAAAAAAAGGAAAAAATAATACTAAATATTGGTTATGGTGATGTTGTTGGCCATCACGTTACATGAGAGAGCAGGAAGGTGAAGTGTCCTCTTCGCAGATGAATTGGCATGGCGAGTAATAGGGCGCCGTCGCCGGCGAGTAGGCCACGGGCGGAGGCTGCTGCTCCATCACCCTGCCGCAGGAGCAGCACCTGCACCAGCCATGGTAGCTCTCCAGGTACGGCCGGTGGCAGCACACCTGCCCCGCCGGCCAGAAGTTCGTGTACGGCAGTATCACCACCGGCTCTATCTTGATCTTCTCTTCCTTCTTCTCCTCTTTCTTTTCTTCCTTCTTCTCCTCCTTTTTCTCCTCTTTCTTCTCCTCCTTCTTCTCTTCCTTTTTCTTCTCCTCTTTCTTCTCTTCCTTTTTCTCCTCTTTCTTCTCCTCCTTCTTCTCTTCCTTCTTCTTCTCCTCTTTCTTCTCCTCCTTCTTCTCTTCTTTCTTCTCTTCCTTCTTTTCCTCTTTCTTCTTCTCTTCCTTCTTCTCCTCGATGTTCTTGATCACTCTCCCGGCCCTGCACTTGAGCTTCCGGGAGACCCTCTCGGCGTCGAACACGCCGGAGACCACCACCGTCCCGTTCTTCTCGTCATAGGAGATCACCGTGATGTGCACTTCACCTAAATTAATAACCAACACGTACGCGTCAGAGTTCACGCATCATCATTCACCATCAAACCATGCTTATTCTAGCTAACGATTAAAAAATGGTCGATAATATACGAATTACCTTGAAGCCTGCACAGAATCTTCCTTATCTTCTTGTTGCACTGGCCACATTCCAGATCAACTTTCAAGATCAACGTAGTGTTCTACAAAGAAAGTACTAAATATCACAGTTCCTGATATGAGAAATGATCGCAAACCGAAAAACTTTGCATAATCTAACAGAAGAGGGTAAAAAAAAGGGTGAAGAATCGCTGACCTTCCCTGCCATTGCTCGAGTGGCTTGTGAAATCCTCGCAATGAGCGAAGAGGAATGGTGCTATATAATCGTCATTTTTTCCAACCAAATTAAAGCAGCAATCAGAGAGGCAATGAGGTGGTGCTTTGGGTGCCTCACAAGTTAAACAAGTCAAAAAGATATAAAATGTAGTGCTTGATATTCAAACACTTTAGTTCGTGATTGATACGTTGATGTTTCATATGTAACAAACTAGCTAGTATATAATTATTTGTGATACGGTGGTTTTTATGAGTCTGACGTGGTAAACCATGAGTCAATAATAATCGATCCGACTTAGCAAGTTGACAGGTCAGTAGAACTTTGTTTAACTGATCCAATTGCGATTTCACTCAGTCTTGCTCTCAGCCTCAGTTGGCCGTCCACTCTGGTTCTCGATCTCAGATGGCTCGGACATCCGATTTCGTACTTGGTCTTGATCGATACTGTTTTAGTGAGTCCGATCACTCTATTCCACTCCGACACGGCCCCTCTCTGGTACTTCCCTACTGAAGGATAACCTAGTAGTAAGACAACCAAGCGTGTGAGCTTTGCTACAGGATAAGAACGGTTACTGGGTTGTCATGCCTGGCCCCCTAGGCCCTTCCAGGTTTTTGCTTTTCGCTAAAAGACAAGAATAAGCCGCATGACCAGGTCATAGGGCAGTTATTAGGCCCACAGATCTTGCCTTCTAGATGCTGCCCTATTTGCCCGCTTGTCAGTAATGTGCAAAACTTGTCCCTTCGGATACCACCCCATTCTGCAGTATGACTCACTTGTCAGTAAAACACAGAATATATTCCTTTCGGGGATATAAAAACTCCCCGTACAAATATGAAAACTCTCTCTGGAATCTCAGATACTTCAAGCACTACTTCTTCTTCTTCATTTTTTCTACTTCTTTTGCTGACTTGAGCATCGGAGTGGCTCCATCAGGAATCCCTGACACCTTGCTAATCCTCTCGTTTGGTTCCTTTCCTCGTCAGGTTCCTCTCACTGACGAGATCTACGTGGATTGAGGTGACATTCCCTTGACTAGTAGTTTGACTGACTGAGGCATTCAGGCGGAACAATTTGTATATCTCAAGTCATGATTGAGATGAATAAATTATTATTCCTAGGACATAGTTGAGTTGGTTACGACGGAATAGACTTGTTGAAGTGGTCAAGGGTCAAATCACACCCTCCCCTATAATGGTCAACTGTAGTTTTCTGATTAACCTCCTTATAAATGATTGGGAAGTCGATCATGTGAGACTGCTGGGTAGTGAATTCCATCTTTTTTATTGAAATGAGATGAATAAATTATGTACGTGTGAAAGGCAATCCTAATTAGAGCTCAATGACAATGTGATCAGGTCAGATTAGTTAGGTTATGGGACATGTTTTGGCATTATCATGATGTGATTTTATGAGATGACATATCAACTATGGCTTAATGGTTATTTATAATTTTTAGATTTACTTCTTCGTAGATGATGATAATGATGAAATTGATTATATATGATCGTTTGAGATGATGAATTTTATTTTATTTTTGAAGAAAAAGAATAGAGAAAGAGAGTAAGCGATTATTCTGGTTATGACAAATTAAAATAAGAGACAAATACATTATTAGATCTTGTTGCAAAATCCCAATCGCCAAGCTCTGTCACCGTTGACCACCTAAAATAGTAATCGAGTCAAAAATTAAAAAAATAAAATTAATTGATGTTTTGTTATCTGGGATTATTGATTATTTATTATTATTATTATTTTAATTTTTATCCGTTGACTCTTCTGTTCCCGCCAGCTTATTTGCACCGCCGGGA
>JBBMKF010445441.1:0-13112 GCA_037834155.1 Curcuma caesia | reverse complement strand
TCGTCCTCTGGGTTTCGCTTTACCTCACGTTGAAATCTCTGTGGAAGGTTTCATTGGGCATCGTCGTCGGATCTGTGTCTTTGGTCGCCTTCTTTCGGGCGCCATGAAGCAAGAAAACGGTAAATTGTGTTCGCTGTGGAAGGTTTTATTGGGCATCGTCGTCGGATCTGTGTCTTTGGTCCCCTTCTTTCGGCCGCCATGAAGCAAAGAAGACGGTAAATTGTGTTGGTGAATAATAGCGACAGAGTAAATTTCATGTCATTCCTGAAGTTTTCGAATGTTATCTACAGCTTGTAGTCACTGCCATTTTTGAGTCAATAAAATACTGAAAAAAATACTGATTCAATTTGCTAGTCCATAGGCTATCTATGGATAAGTATGATACGCTTGTATTGCACAATTCATCATGAATATCATGTGTATATTATTTTTTCAACTTAAATATTATACTTTAATCTTGAATCTTATATTTTTTAAAAGGATGGAATGTGTAGCATAAGATATATAATATATTATTTTCATTTTAACTTCAAAGATATCCAGCATCACCACTTAGTCTTCTACATTTTTTTTACTTCAAACTAGGGCATCTTCATGTACCCTAGTTATGCTTCCAAACGATATAGCCATTTTTTTTACTTTTCTATTATGTGAATATTGAACTTCACTAGCTACCTTAAAAGCTAGCTGTGTGAATCTAAACCTCTCTTTGAAATTATATTCTTTGTTATCTTTGACACGCTACCTATTATGGAATTCTTGTTATCTGACTTTGTCAAGAGTCAACACTTTGAATCGATTGAGACATTGAGTCATCTCTCGAGCTAAAGTTCGTGATTATCCCTATTTTTTTTATTAAACAGTTCTCTTCTAGACGTCTTCTAGATATTTAGAAGTAGATAGACATATATATAATTTGATCCAAACTATACATAATTTTATTTAAAAAAGAAACAAAAGGCAACTCCGAGATTAATTGTCGGTGCGTACGTCACAATGAATCGTAGGTTGTGACGTATGCATGCTTGCATCATATGCATTGTCACTCTCTCCACAATCCAATTTGGATTTGCCTTCTTTATTCTAATCGATTTCCTGCCGACACAGTGGACGGCAAGGATTCGAATCTACCAGAGGAGAAATGCATGGCTGACTTTTTCCTCGAATTCAGGTACGGAAGAAAAATATGGACCAAATAGTTTCCCGGGAAAAACCTTGGAGCCCTTTCCGCGTGCATGACAAAGAGATTGTTATGGATCTCCAAGAGGCGACGACTAGGAAATAATCATCTTATCGAGGTGAAATTTCTTGTTGATTTATCTTATTTGATAAGTGAGAAATCAATATAATTTTGATGGTAATATATTGAACACGGATAAAATATTTTTTTTTTTAGATTTAAAAATATGTGTTTTAATTTTCAAACATGTAGATTCTTTTTTTTTAATTTAGTTATATTTTTTTTTATTCAAAAAATATAATAATTTAAAATTTTTACAGAGTTAGGTCAATTTGTTATATATAATTCTCTCTTCCCGAATTCGGTGGGCCAAATATTAATATATATTTTGTTTTCCACTGTCAATTATGTGCTCACCTTCTCCTCCAATTCATCCATCTCTCATCTATCAAAAGCCGAACCAAATAATAATTCCTGCAATCCTTCCCTTGGTTATCTAATAATTAAAGCGATTGACTTTTAAATATACTTAACTTTTATTTTGAATTTATCAGAAAGAAAATTATCTACTTTCAAAATAAAAAAGGGTGCAAAAATTATATTTTCACATCAAGTTTGTTCTATTGAGAGTACATCCTTAAAAATTTCGATTACTAGAAAAATGAAAAAAAAAATACATTAGGGCAAACCACAATGGCATCCTTTTCCTAATGCTGCTTGAGATCAAATTAGGCGCTAATTCAAGGCATAAATAAAGACACAATGGTCTGGTTTTTGTCAGCATGTAGAAGAATATGTTGCCCTAAGACACAGTTCAAGCTTATTTTCGGTGTTAATAAACTCAGACAATTTGCTTACGAACACTATCAGAACATTTAGCAAATAAATTAATCCCACAAAGAAGATGGCGAATGCAACAAGAACTCTTTAGAACCTGCTTGCTAGCTCCTTTATTGTCTGAGCAAGTGACTCCTCGCTCCTGATGCTCTTGATCCATTTTGCATTGTTTCTAACGCGCTCGATGCTTTGCTTCACTGTTCTAGCAATTGAAGGTTTGGTTCGGCTTGCAAAAAATTCTTCAATTTCGTTGGCTTTCTCATCCGAGGCAAACTAAAGAGCAACCACATCGCCATGTTAGTGTAGGAAATACCTGCATTTAGCCTAAATAAGAAACTTTATAAGAGTTGTAGGAAATACCTGCGAAACTGTGTAGCTGATAAAAAGGGTGATTAGAAACCCAGAGCCCCATGTCTTCGTAATGTAATCCCAGTTATCCTGCATTTTAGAAGCAATATCATAACCATTTGTCAAAACCAAACTCTAGAATTTGCAGTGAAATTTCCTGTCAAAAAGATGGCACAAACAGCATATTCACAACCGGGTCCTCTTCCAATTAAGGTCAGTTAGCTGCATTATTCTAAACACCTATTTTCATTTTACCTATTTTGACCAGTTGATTGCAATTTTACCATAGATGTGAGTTGTTGAAAGTAACCATTGGTAGAAACATAATAACAAGCAATCCAGCATAGTAATGTAACCATAAATAAGGCAACGATACTTTTCTGCAGCTATACACCATGTGTTTTAAGTCAACTTGAAATAAGAGACCTGATCGTCATCATGATGATTTCTTCTTGCTGTTCAAAGCAGCTGTTGAATTGTAGTAGATTGAATACATAACAGTTCATTTGCTAAATCCACCGATCTGAGTTTTACAACTTTTCCAGAATGCAATGACAATCTAGTGGTACATTGCCCAAACAAGTCCATTTTTAAAAAAATACACATTACTGCACTTATTTTCCAATAGATTCTTGAGATGTAGACCTAAATTGCGCATGCAGAGTAACCTGGTTTAAGCTCTGGAAAAAGTTTCAAATGAACCAGGCCACAATATGCCACATTAGTATTGTATGTTTCAAAAGCATTCTCAAGGCCTGTGTATATGTGGTTACGATCAATTTACTTCATGTTCTTGTGAGGTTAATCTTACTAACAGCTGGTGCAATATGTACCTTTAACCATGTCCAAGCAATTTCACGTCCTTCTATATTTACTCCATAAAGCCCATGAATAGCATCTTGGTTCCGGACCTAAAAACAATATTCAAATAGATTTTAAACAACATAGAAAAGAAGTCATGGAAAATAACATTATCAAGATTCAAACATAGTAAAGCAAGCAGTTATGAAGAATGAAAATCTAAGTCACCTCCGAAGACAATACGAAGTTTAGAGCATCAAGAATAATGGCAGGATCAGAACTGCATGCTAGAGCACCTATATAAACACAAGTAAAAGATGAAGAAAAAAAAGTCGGCAATAAAAATAATTATTTTCACAAAATGAGATCAACCTACTTAATATACGAGTTTTTTCCTGGCTTAGATCAGTTTCTCTGTAAACTCTAAGAAGAGATTCGTATCCTTTTTTGTTTGAACTGTCGACTGTTTGCATCACAGCAACATAAGCAGCCTACAAAAAGTTTCATAAAATATCAATAGTGAGTACATGAAAATGACATTTGAACATTAATAACCAAACTTGTACCTTTCTTATATCAGGAGGAAGAAGTGCCGTATCTCTGTCATCTAAGAAGGCATAAAAACGTCTGACTCCTTCTTTGATAGTAAGATCATGACCCAACTGGGCAAGAGCAGTCAATAGCTCCCCTCTTAACATAGCATCCAAATGGCCTTCATTAATTTTGGAGTCCCAACCTAGCCTCCTGTAGGACGTTATTGAACACTATAATTAACGAAGATGCCAGTGTCACTGGCTTAAGACATTTCTTTCAAGACATATTGATTATATTCCCTACAGGAGTCACCAATGGAAATACAAAATTTTCAAAAAGAATTAGCAAAATAGGAAATTCTACACACTGACAACACTAATCTTAAGACCCCTTTCAATAATAGGGCCAGAAAGCTAAATAAAAGAAGAGTAGGTCTTGCAAATAATAGTTGTCAGGCTGCAGCAGAAATCAACACTAAGTTTTTAAATGAATTTGTGATATTTCTGCCAATAATTTTTCTGCCTCTTTTCTATAACGATTCTGTTTCAAGATAATGATTAAGCTACTTAAGAAGATATCAGACACAAAATATCAATTTGCAGATATAGCAAAAGTTCTAACTTTATTCCTTCAAATAGGAGTATGTTAGCAATCTACAGGAAGTTTGTGGCATAAATTTTCTGTGATACAATTTCATTGCATTGACAAAGAATAAACAATAGAATATAACAGATTGCAATATCTTTCCAATTAAAAAAAATATTCAAGTTGTATTCTGCAGTTAGATGCAACTGTAAGCATGCATCATGAATTTTAACTACCAGAATAAGCTGAGATGGCAATGAGTCAAAGGTGAACAGTATATTGTATAGTTAGAAGATTGAATTGGTTATACTGGGAGGTGTAAGGGGAAAATGGAGACTGAAGCCAACACCAAATAAAAGATAAGTTATATCATCACAATAGCTGCAAAATAAAGTAACAAAAAAAAATGCAAAAATGTATACTCTGCAGGACGCCAGAGAAGCGTGATCAGGAACTGTTTGAGTTCTGCCAGTAACTCTTGGGCCGCATCAGCAGCAATATTAGCAATTTTATAACTAATCTGTTTGGCAGAAAGTAATACATATATTATATAATCAAAAAGGTTGAAGAGAAAATCATCAAAAAGAGAGAGAGAGAGAGAGAGAGAGGAACACACAGTGATTATCTGAGATAGAAGTGTATATTCATCTTCTTTCGAGAAGGAAGCCAACAAAGACAACAAAGATGACAATGTTTGCTTACAGGCCATAGAAAGGGCAAATGCATCATCCAAAATGCCTGCAATTGACACAAATATTGAGCATTCCATTATCAAGCAAAAAGAATGACAAGATCTGACACTCATGTACCGAATCTATCAGTTGGAGAAAGTTGGTTGGCCTCTATTGCAGATCGCAATCCAGCTGCAAGGACATCATCATATTTCACTCTATAGAAGCCCGTTTGATCGACATTGAGTTTGATCCAAAAGCTTCCATTGCTTGTGCTTATTAAATTGGTCAGTTCTGGCACATCCAATTTTTCAGATTTTGTTTTCAGCAGGAACTTCTTTTGAGATGCATAAGAACCACAAGATACTGTAATAGGAACAATCCATTGTCCACTCCCTTCGGAACCACTTGACAGAAACTGTGTCTGTAATAAGAATAAAACTCAAAGTAAATCAAGTCATAAGACAATAAAACTGTGTAGTTAGATATGTAAAATGTGTACAATCTTTTTCTAATGTCCTATCTATTTAAAATGTCAAGAGATTTAAGCTGGCATGTTTTAGTAGGGAGGAAATTTACAAACCTGCTCAAGTTCCAACTTCCCATCATTGATTTTTACATAGACAACAGGATAACCTTTCTGCTTAGTCCAAGATTCCATCAATATCTTTACTGGTTCACCTGATTCCTCTTCAAGGGCAGCCCATAAGTCTTCTGTCTTTGCATTTGACCAGGCAAATTTCTTTATGTAGGAAGCCAATGATCTCTAAAAGAATTAACACATTAGTACTTTAAGTTGAGAAAAGAATATTAGAGTTTGATCTCTAAATTGCACAATAAGAGATGGAAAAAGAGACTAAGGACAATCCTTGTCAGGTAGTACTTGACAAGATAAGGTTGCACAGGTTAAATGTCAACACTGTCAAAGAAAGCACCACATAAGGATTAAAAAGGAACATTTTCACTACAAGCCACACTTCTGAAGACCTTTTATGTAATACCCTGATGATTTATCCAAAAAACTTCCCAAGCCTAAAATTTGCATGCTTTGTTACATGAGTGCAGCTAAGACTGTAAATGAACTGAACATTCGTGAACAAGCTTAATGTTCGGCTTGGTAAGAGCTTATTTATATTCGTTCAATACACATAAGATCAATTAAATAAACAAACTTGAACAACTCGTTAAACTAGATAAACAAGCTTGAACACATATGTGTTCAGCTCTTTAATATTCGTGAGCAGCATTCGTGAACAACGTTTGTGAATAATATTTGTGAATCATATTCATTAATAAAACTCTTATCAACATGCTAAATAAATAAAGAAAATTTCAAAATGAACAAATAAATTTGTATTATCAAACTCCATAACCAACCAAACAAGCTTAAAATGCAAAAGTTTCAAAAAACAAATAAGCTTGAATTGAGAGATCAATAACATCTAAACGAATCAAGCTCAAGTTAAGCTTTGAATCAAGCTCAAGCTCATAAAAAAGAAACCAAACCAAACTTGAATAATCATTTCAAAAGTTTGATTCATTTTAGGCTCGGCTCGGCTTGGTTATCTTATCAAACAAACTTGAACATCATAAAGCTTGGCTTATTTACAGCCCTAGGTGCAGCAACATGTCAATATATCAAGGTTACTCAATGACAAGATAAATCAAACTTCAATAGTATAGCTCTACGTTCTAATTAAAGAAAGTAAAATTTATGTGATGGTTTTTCAATTAATCAGTAACCACCCACCCACACATGGAGGAGAAATGACATATAAATTGGTTACTTTCCTACTAACTCAAGCTTTTGGAATAAGTAGCTAATCGATCAATTAACAATAGTAATTAAAGTTGATTTTGTTGTTTTTATTTAGGACATATCCATATGTAATCTTGTGACTCAATGAAGGTAAAATTTTGTCCGTTGAGTTTCAATCTTCGATCAAAACAAACCATATTGGTGTATTGTTGTCATGCCTATAGGTCAACAAGTGATACCGATAGGATCAATGAGCAGAAGGAGATTGGAATAGAGGAAGAGGACAATGAGAAGTAGAAGAGGAAGGAGGAGCCTCAAGGTTTACCTTGATGCATGCCATCACTACTAGAACAAAGAAGAGCTCACCTCAATTTAAACGAGAGGGATAGAGAATTAGGTTAATGGATAGCAGGTTTATGGTTAATGGGTTGACATGTAAGGGTTTAAGTGTTATTATTTTAGAGTTTCATTTGAGGCTTCAATCTCAACCTCATCTTATTTGGCTATGACCAGTGGTAGGGAAGAAAACCTACTATGGCGAGCAATGAGCAACAATGATCAGCAAACGACAATGAGGAATGAAGTGCTTGAGGTATATATCGTCTCACCAGATTTCATGTCTCAGAGTTGGAACAGTAAATTTTTGTCCATGCTGCCTGACACAACAAAATTTCAACCCTTGATTTCCACAATGATTATAGATGGATAAGCATTGTCCTGAATTTTCGCAATCAAATAGTCAATTCAGTAACATGCAAGAGGATTGACATGTGGATAGAAACCTATTCAGTCAATAGGAAGAGGATCCACATGGGACAACAAATGATATCACAATTTGAATTACTTACATTCAAAGAAGAGACTTCTACCATATAACGTTTCAATCTTAAACAAGAAAAACGGGAGACTTTAACTATAAAAACTAGTGGTCAAGTAATATGTATAAGAAAAAATAATGAGACAGCATACTTAGTATAAGAAAAAAAACTGAAAAAAAATCAGGATATGTAAAAGCCAAACCTGGAAACTTTCAGCACCAAGGTAACTTTGCAGCATCCTAATAACTGAGGCCCCTTTTTTGTAGCTTATAGCATCAAATATCTCCTCAATTTCACTAGCATGATTAATATCTACCTGAGAAATTATAACTTGAGCTAAATTTTTATACAATCTTGTCGCAGTAGCATAATAAAAAAAGAACCTGGCAATCACACTAAACGTAATTGTAATTTGCAAAGCTAGATCATCACACCATGGGAGGATGTCAAAGACTAAAAGTTACTATTATCTTTACATACTGATCTATAGAGAATCAGCAAGTCTAAATAGACATCTGCACCAGTTCTTACCAAGTCCTTGAGAAGTCCTAGAGAATATGCATTGCTTCACTAACCACATATACCTATATGCAATCTCATATTTGTTTTTTTATCTTTAATCAACTCACATAAACCAAGGTAATTTATTAGTTTATCTGACTTAATAGCTTTACCAATAGAATGAATGCAAAGTGAATTTGTTTTATCAGAAAGAAGTGAGGGGGGGAAATCATAATTTGTTTAACAAGGAAAAGGTGTTTAAATCTTGCTTTCTGCGACGCTGCAAAAATATTTGCAAAGAAATGAGCTGTCTCTGCTAAGAAACTGCTGCAGATTTATTTATACCCCCCTGCACAACATTTATGAGCCATTATAGAAACAAATTAACCACCAGTTGATATAAGAAAGCGCAGAGTGCGAAGATTTTACTTCTTGTGGAGGTTGTCAGATTTGGACATCAGCTTTCAAAGTTGTCTGAATGATGTCACCAAATTCGCAGATCAATATTTTAATGCTTTTCATGCAAACATTTAAGTTATGCTTAAAATTTGGTTTTATTTGCATTTGTTGTTTGCTAGGTAAATACTATTTGTTTATGGACTACTTTTTATTAAAGGTGTGAAATTATGTATAACATATTTTATGTATATTAGTATAAAACTGATGCTGAATTATTTTTTGAATAATATTTTAGAGTAATGGATAAGAAGTATACTTGCATATGGTATATGCATGATATGCACTGTACTGTAACTGCATTGATGTCAAATACAAGCATTTTTGAAACCTCACAAACAAAATTTAAACTATATGATATGATATGTTACTTGAACTAGGGTATGAGTAATTGATATGGGTGTGGATTCAAGTATCTGACAGGGCTGTTGCTAAAAAATTTTAAACTCATTCAATAGGGGTGCCAAGTGACAACTTGAAGTGTTGATGTTGGGATGTTGGTATTGGATGGATGGACTCACAAGAAGGTTGAGTTGTATGACAAACAAAGTCTAGGTAAAATGGAATCTTATTTTTGAGTCAATTATTTTTTACATTTGTATCTATCATAAAAATAAATAATGGAAAATTACCTAAAAAAAGCCAAGAGCAGCAAATTCTATAAGTGAATGAATAAAAGTTCGAGCAAACTTCATCCATCCTAGCAATAAGTAAAGCTTGTTGTAAAACTAAGGTTGCAATTAAAAAATTACTTCAATAGCATGTGATTCAGTAAGTGCATCCAGCCTAAGTCCAGCAGTCGTCTCATCAAGAAACTGCGTCCAGACTTTCCATTCAGGAAAAAAAGAATCGGCTGCAAGATAGCTGACCTGTATTCAAAAAGGAGGCATCAAAAAGCAAGATTGTAGTTGTTTCATCATTGGCATAACAAGTCTTCAATTATAAGAAATAAAAGGAAACACTTGAATACCCATGTTGCAAATCCCTCGTTTAGCCATAAGTGAGTCCACCATTCCATTGTTACAAGATTCCCAAACCATTGGTGAGCAAGCTCATGAGCTACAACAACAGCCACCTACAAATTTTCATTTTCTAAGACCTAATATGCAAGTATCAAAAACTTATTATTGGCAAATACAAAGTAATTGCTTGCCTAAAAGAGAATAATATATATTATGTTTCATAATCCTAAAAGAATATAAGAAAAAAATGAATCAATAGCGGGGCTGTGTAATAATGATGCAAAATTGCATTCTGCTGCATATGCTAAACATCTACAGGTCACTCCATGAGCAAATAGGAAATAATTACTTGCATAAAAAAAGAGGGAACCAATTTATATTTACCTTTTGCTTCGTAATACTACCAATCTATTAGGAAAGAAAAAAATGTGTGAAAATGCATAGAAATTACCCTTTGCTTATTTGAGGCCGCAGAGTGGCGATCATCAAACAACAATGCTGTTTCACGATATGTGACCAAACCATAGTTCTCCATAGCTCCAGCAGCAAAGTCAGGAATGGCAACCATATCCAACTTGGGAAGTGGGTATGGAACAGCAAAATACCTGTCAATATTTACTTTATAATATCAAGCAGAGTACTACCCAGAGAAAACAATTTTCAATACAGACAGTACTTAGTGATAAATGGAGCACAAATGAACTAAAATCAAGCACACAGATTGCAGACTTGTCATCATTACTTTTTATACAAGTCCAATGTCTTCACTGCAACATCTAGTGCAAATTTTCCTTGGCTACTCTTACCAACTTGACAGAATACACGAACCTTTATCCCTATCCACGCATAGTGAATAACATGATTATCAATATGCTTAATCGCAAAATTAAACAGAGTGAAAGCAAGGTCTTACCATCAGATGTCGCGGCTTCCACAAAATCAAACAGACCGATCACTATGGCTACCAGATAACTAGACATTACGGGTGACTCCTGGAAGGAGAGAATCTTAACAGGCCCATCAATTGTTTCCTCCAAAATTGGCATGTTTGATAAAGCTACTAAATCAGATGGAACCTCCAATTTTATTTTGAATGTCGCCTGAAATGCATATGAAGGTGCAGCAGAAGTTATAATCATCATGGAGATAGCACAAGCAAGTATGGGTACAGAAAAAAAAAATGAAATCAACTAGGATTATCTCACTTCAAAAAGATCATAGAGGGTTAGTCAAGAGCACTGGAAAAATTGTATCTGTATCTCTATGAATTTTATGACAATCAAATGCTAACACAGCAAGTATTAGATGACAGAACGTTAGTACAAAAAAAATGAAGTTAAAAGGTAAGAGAAAAGTTAATTTAATCTACTGAGATAGTAAAAAAGATTAGAAGTCGAAGGAAACGTTGCAATTTTGGCTTTAGCAATAACTTTGAAAGAATTAAATAAAAACCTAAAACAAAAAAAAGTTGCAACAAAAAGCAGCACCTTAAAAGCCGGCTCATCCCAACAAGGAAAGCATCTGCGAGCATCAGCGGGCTCAAATTGAGTGACAGCCATATTCTTCTTTTCACCATTATACTCGAACACACTAAGAAAAATCAAATCAATCACTATACACCCAGAAAATTGACACGCACGAAAAAAAAAAATTCTAGAAAGAGAATGTTATGCGAAAGAAAGGTAATTTCTCGCCTTTAGAAAAACAAATTACTTACCTTCGGTAAAAACCTTTCATTTTATCGTTCAACGTTCCTTGAAAGCCGATCCCCAAAAAACCCTCCCCACTGGGAAGAACATCATCAAATCGAAGCACCAAGATTTCATCTTCCTCCACCAATACAACCTCCGACGGACGGAGATCCTGAGACGACCGAAAATGATCATAAAATACAACTAAAAAACAATTTAAAATCAAATCAGACTTTGCAAAATTACCTTAGAGGCACTCGGACTCTTAAAAAGGACGGAACCGCTGTCTATGGAGAGGTCAGCGGCATTAAGGACTAAAAACCTAGTGTCATCGACCACGTCCAGGGTGATCTCGGCGAGGCCAGCGAATGTGCAGGATGAGAGATCGGGCCTAAGGAAGAGATCGTATCGCCTGGGGATGGCGAATTTAGGAAGCCTCGCCTGGGACTTGAAAAGATCGATGCTCTGGCTTGACGCCATCGATAATCACTGGACCTGGAGCTCTTCGCCGCTGGATTTCGAGGTGATTCGCACGCAGACGCCGCCGCCCTGCGTTTGGTCGGGGTTTTCTTGTCCCAGGTTATCAAACAATAATTTTATTTGATTCCGATTATAAATTTTCAAATAATATTATTAATATTATTTATTTTATTTAAAAAATAAATTAAATTTAAGATAATATAATAAATATTACACTGATGATATTTTATTTTCTTTAAATAAATATATTATATTATATTATATTTTATATTTCATAATCTTAATTATATAATTATCTAATAATTATATAATTAAGATTATATATAATAATTTGAATCACACTCATTTTAAGTTGTATCCATAACGTTTATCTAATTTTTTTATATTTATCAAAAACACAAAGTTAAGATTCATTATCCATAATTCATCATTTATATAGTTATTTTTTTATTATATTCCTCTTGCTCATTATTAGGCTAAATTTGTAATATGTAGTAGTCGATTGTATATACCTTATCCACTACTAAACTTTTTATTTGTCAAAGATATCCGCTTTAAAAACTTAATATATTAAAATAAAATAATTTATTTTATAGAATTAAGGATCACCAGACTAGACTTAGCATAGTTGATAATTGTTGAAAATATTTTCATTAGTGAAGGATTGATGAAAGAGATATAAAAAGATATTTACTATATATTTTAGTTCTAAAGTATAAATATAAAGAAATAGAATTAAAAAAAAAGATAAGAATTGATAATATAAATCTCGAACTAATATTTTATTTAACTATCACCAAGTAGTTAACTTTTCTATATACTTAATTTAGAGATAATCGATCTAATTCTATGAAAATTTTCTATCAATAGTTAGATGATCAATCTAATTCTATGAAAATTTTCTATCAATAGTTAGGATAGAATGAAAAATAGGCTGAATTAACAGATTTGTAAAAGATGCATAAAAATGTATAAATGAGGCTTATGAAAAATTTCACCCACTTCAAGAGAGACACTTACGATAAATCCCAGTTAGCCTCATTGACTATCCTTGGGAGTGGCCCCACATAAGTTTTCCACCGGACGGTAAATCGGGAAGTGCACGCAACAGCCAGCCCAGACGCCCAGCATCCTTTGATTGCGCTCTCCATTTAGAGAAAAATTTCTACAAATACGCAATAGCTAGGGATCAAGCCGCAGATGCCTGGGTGACAATTTAAATGTCCTACTGCGGCACTCCTACCACAACACCATTGCCCCGGGACATTCTCACTTACACTTCATAAACAGGCTTATGAGTTACCCTAACATTGAATCCATCAATAGAAAAATTATTTAAATTTTAATTTGATACTCATCGATATGTAATTTAAATTCAAGATTAGCATTCAAACCAAGATTCATCATGTCTTAACTATTTCTTGCTGGATCGATAGCGATAGATCATCGCCCAGAACACAAAGTTGACCAAGTTTAACGCACTGAGCGC
>JBBMKF010445422.1:0-13113 GCA_037834155.1 Curcuma caesia | reverse complement strand
AATCGATTAACTTACAACTAAAACATGCCCCTCCAACAGTATAGCATCTCCATCGCCTTTGGGCAAATTCTTTAAAGACCTTACTTTCATTAATTTTATATTCACACACATCTTTTCTTTTTAAATAAGTCGTCTTCTTCTTTTTATGAAAGAAAGGAAAAAAAAAAAAAAGAAAGTTCTTCCAAATATAATGGTATCTCATTCCGTTTGAAATCAAGGATGAGGGTACCACTAATGAGGAGGTTGATGATGGGTCGCAGATCGCGGAGGAAAAAATTTCGAAAGATTCTCTACATAACTCAAAAATAGTTAGAATGGAGGTCAATACGAATCATGATGCAATCACTTCAACGTTCAAATCAGATTATGTGATTGGAGGATAAAAGAGAAGGAAAAGCAATGAAGTAGAAAAGAAGTAGTTGAAATTGTCTATGCATACCTATGCCCATAGGAGTGAGACTCTTTTTTTACTGTTTAGCGAAATAGGTGGAGTCTACTATTTTGAGTTCCTTACGTCCTCAACCACATCATCCCACGTCCCTCGTATCATGTTTCCCTAATCTTCCATTAGCTGTATCATCCCACGTCTTTCGAGGCCGGGTTGAGTGGAAATGTTATTGCCTCCTTGAATCCGAGTCAGATGTAAGTTTAACTCAGCATACCCAAGCTTTGAAGATATCTTGATTGGATCGAGTTATATATGACTTATGACTTACAACTTAATTTGACTTTTGACCTCTCGTATCACTTGGAGGCTAATTATCTCTCCCATATTAGTATCAAACACATGCCAAACACGACACATCGAACTTAACACGACTCGTCTTGACTTAGGTCATCTTGAGTCATGAAAAACGTGTATATTATAAATTGAAATACACGAAGAGACTAAGTACACATCCAACCACCCACCCTAAAGTGACTCGATCGCTCATAAGCCTTTTCCCCTTGTGAGGCGTGTGACACACATTGCATTGACTTCATATTGCTACAAACTCAATTACTCAAAAGCCAAAGGCTCCTCCTTCCATTTGGGCATCACGATCATGGGCCCACCATATATTTAAAGGGCCCCGCGAAATCTAGTTCATTTTTCTTTTTCTTTTTTTTTTGGGGGGACGAGGATGAGTCGCTGACGTCACACCTTGCCAATCTGGCTCCGATTTCGTCATCCATGACGCATCTCATTTTGATCTTGGTCGTCATTGAGAACCCGGTCGGTTTAATTAGTCCGGTTCGTACAAATTCATGTGCATTTACACATACAAAATCCAGAAATTGAGTTAATTAATTCGCATTTAATACACGGTCTAATCATGATTAGTTTGTTTGTCGGTCTGATAATTAAACCGGCAACAGTACGATTTGAACGACGTGGGCGGTCATCTTACTTAGGTAGGGTAAGAATAAATAAGTTGCTCCGAGATACTAATTATTAATTAGATATTTCAATTATTATTATTATTTTTTAATGCAATGATAAATTTAGAATGCTAATAGCTTTATTCTTAATTAGTCAACGTGGTAATTTGGTCACTGACAGTAACTTGGCAATTAATTAATGCGATCGATCGATTAATTATCGTATAATAGTAGGATCGATCATTAACAAAATGTGTGCGGTCGTCATGTGTGACGTCAGTATTTCATCATCAAAATGGGATGATTACTTTATTTTGTACATTTTATAAAATGGGAAAAATAAAGCAAAAATCGTAGAAAGCTACAAGAAATTTCGTGGCCGTGCGTTGCCGCCGACGTCATTCAACTATACCACCGGGTGGTGACGGCATCCACCGCGTCACCTCGCGACTTCAGCATCTGAACGCAACCAAGAGAGTGCCGTCACCGCGTTCTTCCCCACCGTCTTCCTTCCCAACCCAACGCAACCCACCGCACGACTTTTCCCGGGAAGTGGTTCATGCTGTCCAATCTAGTGTTAATTTCCGACTCAATCGTCACTGCAGATCTCAGTTCTGATTGCCTTCGGGCAGGAATTGGTGCAGCTCCGCGTTTCCGATTGGTTTCTGGTTGATTCTCTTGGAATCGGGGATTTAGTCGCTTTCATTCTGTGATTCTTTGGGTTTTGGTGAAATTCCTGAAAGAAGATTGGCTTTTGATTGAGATTTGGGGTTTATCAAAGATGTTTTTGGCGAATTCCTTCTCTGAGCTGCGGATGTGAGGAAATTGGGGAGAACAGTTCGATTGCAGGGTTTGGATTGCTGGTCTCTGAAGGGAAAAAAGTAGTTTTTGGAAGGATAAGGTGGAAGCTCTGTATTCTTCTACGCCATGCTCAACATCACAGAACAATCTTCTTCTATAAGCTTAGGCTCTTCCTACCTCTCCAATGGCTCGAGCGCCTTCCATGCTCCTGTCTCCGCACCGAAGCCTCACGCCCGGACCCCGGAGCCGGAGTGCGGGACCAACCTCGAGGTCTTGAGCCTCAGCAAGCTGAGTTCCAACCTGGAGCTCCTCCTCCTCGATACGAAGTTTGACTGCACCGACGCCGAGATCATGGTGGAAGGGGTGCCCGTCGGCGTTCACCGCTGCATCCTGGCGGCCAGGAGCCGGTTCTTCCATGACCTCTTCTCGCAGGAAGGAAGCGGAGGGTCTCGGAAGCCCAGGTTCGATATGGACAAGCTGGTTCCTGGCGGCCGCGTCGGCCGTGAGGCCTTCACGGTCTTCTTGAGCTATCTGTACACTGGCAAGCTGAAGTCGGCGCCTCAGGAGGTATCAAGTTGCGCCGACAGGCTCTGCCTCCACGAGGCTTGCCGGCCGGCCATTGACTTCGCCGTCGAGCTCTTGTATGCGTCTTCGGTTTTTCAGATCACAGAGCTTGTCTCGCTTTTACAGGTTGGTTCTGTGTCCATTACTCTTTAGTTCACTGCTTTTCTTCTTATACTATATATATTATATACAGAATTCACCTTGAGCTGGTCGATTACTGTTTTGTGACTGATATTATCGGTGAAATTTAATATACAAGTTGGAAACTGTATATATATGTTTTACGTTGATGAGGTAATTGAGATCTGATACAGATTTTTTTTTTCTCTCTTTTGAGTTGAAGGATTGCCAACAAAGAGATCTTTATCTGTAAAGTTGGAAACTGTATATATATGTTTTACGTTGATGGGGTAATTGAGATCTGATACTAGATTTTTGTTTTTTTTTCTTTTCTCTTTTGTGTTGAAGGATTGCCAACAAAGAGATCTTTATCTGTATTCTGTGATAATTGGTAGTTGGACAATATCTAGCTTTAAGATGATTCATTTCACAAAGAGTAGTGTTTTTCTTTTTAAAATTTAATGATTATGCAAACATCAAGAAGCATAACTTTTTGGTTGAAATGCATTTAAATTTCCAAGATACGCTATAATGTTTCATTGTTTGTGATAAAAGATCAGAAATTGTCTTTCTTTTCCTTCCCAGTTGAGTTCTGTTTTGTGGTGCCTGTTTTATGCGTTGATATCCACATTGAGCTTATTTCGTAGCTTTCATCCTAAATGGTTTTTGCATACGCAAGACTTTGCAACTGCTCTTGTCTTTTAGCTGTAGAACAAGTTGAGTTTATGAAACAAGGAATACAGAAGTTATCTCTATAATGTTTTGTATGACTATCTGATGTGAAACAAAACTTTCTCCTCCACACAAATAAACTCACAATTCTTCTGGTTATTCAGAGTCTTCTTTGGTATTGTGGCATCAATATATTTTTTATATTTATATGCTACATGACTATCAAATTCTGGAGTAATTATCATCTTTCTGTGATCTACAGCGTCGACTTCTGAATTTTGTGGAGAAAGCTATAGTGGAAGATGTAATCCCTATTCTTCAAGTAGCCTCACACTCAAAGCTCGATCAGTTGCTCTCTAAGTGTGTCCAAAGAGTAGCTAGGTCAGATCTTGATGATGTTGCAATTGAGAAGGAGCTTCCACCAGAAGTAGCTGACAAAATCAAGGCACTTCACCACAATTGGCAACCCAAGGAACCTAATGGTATCGTGGATCCTGTGCATGAGAAAAGAATTAAAAGAATACACAGATCTCTCGACTGTGATGATGTTGAGCTTGTAAAGTTGCTGTTGAGTGAGTCTGGAGTTACTCTAGACGACGCTTGTGCTCTACATTATGCAGCTGCTTACTGTGATTCCAAAGTTGTTGCTGAGTTGTTAGACCTTGACTCAGTCAACGTAAATTTAAAGAACCACAGAGGATATACACCTCTTCATGTAGCTGCCATGAGAAGAGAGCCAGCAATAATTGTTTCACTTCTTACCAAAGGTGCCTCTGCATCGGATGCAACTGCTTATGGCCAAAATGCTGCTACGATATGTAGAAGATTAACAAGGGCAAAAGACTATTATACAAGGACAGAGCAGGGTCAAGAGTCGAATAAAAATAAGCTGTGCATCGATATTCTAGAGAGAGAGATGAAGAATTCCATCACTGTTGAAGATTCTGTTACTTCACCATTGTTTGCTGATGATCTACATATGAAGTTCCTTTATCTGGAAAATAGAGGTAAATTTATAGAAGAAAAAATGACTGATTGTCGATGGTGTTATTTTTGAGCATATGCTTGAGGCAAAGCTTCCATTAAATATATATATATATATGTATATATAATTATGTAAAATGCAAGAACAAACTTAGACTTGTTACAATAACTTCCAAGGCCCTTACTAGTTGAGCTAGCTGAACCTAACATAGTCCCTTTTAGCATGCAGTCTCATTAAAAGACTATTGTTTTAGCATCATTTCTTACCATTTATCGAAACTAACTATATAAATGATGGTATGTATTCTTAACATTCATGAATGATATGTGCACTTGCCCAGTACAAAGTGTCTTTTGACAAGGGCATTTGTTTCAACACCTATCTTGTTCAGATGAAGATCCTGCTTTTATTGGCTATGCTACACTTTTGAGCTTTAGTTGTTTCATTTCTGTATATATATATATATATATATTTTAAAGCAGCTCTGGTAGAAAATCTTCTACACATAGTGATAGTACGTAGTAAACAACAGATTATATTTTTGAAATATTCTTGTGATGGCTTTGATGTGTTAAGAGTGTTGCTTATTAATTCAGTATTTTACTATTCAGTTGCATTTGCAAGATTGTTCTTCCCTGCTGAAGCTAAGCTAGCCATGGAAATAGCGCATGCGGACATAACTTCAGAATTAACTGGTCTGCCTGCATCTAGAAGTGCCAGTAACCTCAAGGAAGTCGACCTAAATGAAACACCTACAGTGCAAAATAAGAGGCTTCGATCGAGGGTCAATGCCTTGACAAGAACTGGTAATTTTCACACGACATGATTAGATTCTGCATACAAATGCTCTCTGATTAGATTATAGTGTAGAACCTATGTTATTCAAACTGATACTGCATGGCATCATTGTTCAGTTGATCTTGGTCGCCGCTATTTCCCTCATTGTTCACAAGTGCTGGATAAGTTCCTGGAGAACAATTTGGCAGATCCCTTCTACCTTCAAAAGGGAACCCCTGATGAGCAGAAGATGAAGAAGTTGCGATTCTACGAGCTCAAGGAGGATGTTAGAAAGGCATTCAACAAGGACAAGGCTGGGAGTTTGCTCTCACGTTTCTCATCTTTGTCTTCATCCTCACCAATGCGTGAAGGAAACTATCAGAGGCCTGTAAGAAATTGAAGCCCCAAAATTTTCTTTTCTCGATGTTTATTTACAATAGCTGTCCAGATAAATATATAAGTAGAATTGTTTTAAACTATCAGAAACAATGATGTTTCTGGCACTTCTGAAGGTTGATTCAGTGTATCAATCTCCCTTTTAGCTGCATAATTACCAGATAGAGCTATAATGTTAGCTTATCTGAATCAATGTTTCACTCTGCTATCTCTCCAACTGTAGTCACTGTATTGTGCCTTTTCTCCTGTGTGATTGAGTTTATTGCTACAAAGAAAGTTTGATATCTTACTCTATCATCTTGTTTTGTTTAATTTGAATGCAATCTCGATGTCATTTTGATGAACAAAAATATTTCCACAGCTGACTTTTATCAACCTCTTCGGCACACCCGTCCCCCAGAGTGATGGCTGTAGCATTGTAAACATTGGTGCCCTTAATTGAATAGGCATCGAGTTTGAGCCTCATCTTCTTCCATTGATATATCAAGGAGTTTGAAACAGGTCTTTTGGGGTCACTTTAGCTCCACACCAGTTTCTCCAATGCTAGCATTGCTGATGCTCCTTCCATAGTCATACATTAAATCTATAGCCTCAAGACATTTGAGTTAAGAATCCAACTGGATTCACACGTTTACAATTGGTACTCAAGCAATAGTTAATTAGCTTCATATTAACAATTTACTATATATTATGTGACTCAATTATATCTGACTGAAGGTTTATGCTTTTGTTCTTATGAAGCATCTAAAATCTGTGCTCAATTGTGCCCCAAACAAATAGAGATAGATACTCGAGCTCACAAACCAAGGTATTCTTTTCCACTCTTTAATTTGTCGAAGAGTTTACATAACATCATCCTCAGCTCAGCGAATGGATTTTCAGATGAAGAAGAATCCATTCAGTAATCAAAATGGAAGATTTAACTTATTGGTCGATCTACTGTTCGATGAATTAGGAAAGCATTGATGATCAGTAAAAAGGATGTATGACTTTGGATGTTGTCTCATTTTGGACATTAATGTCGCTGTAAATGAAGCTTTAAAAGTGCCATTTAACACTAGTTGCTCGCAATGATCGAAGTTAATGCTATCCGGCTGCCTTGTAAGCCATGAAACTTTCTTTGAATGAACATTGAAATGGAGCCAGTAGTTTTTTTTGTTTTCTTTTTACAGAGAATGATATTGTTTAGCCATTATCAGCATGCATTCCTCTCCTGTCTGCAATCAAGACAGGATTGTTATTGCTGCAGTAACTCACTCTCGAAAATTACCCTTTGATTGCTCTGCACTCTCTTGAGTGAGGACAGTGAATCTAAAACCTGATACGTAACACTCATTTTCCTTCTGCAAACCACCATGATCTATCTGTATCTTATTGTATGCCAACACAGCACAATGGCTCATAATATCGAAGAACAATCTAATCTCTGATTGAAGAAGAAGAAAAGTTAGATTCATAAGTCAAACTCACTCACTCGTTCATTGAATTTTCTATTTTAATTTTAAATTTAAAAAATATTCTCAACCTATATATGATCCAATCCAAATCCATCACAAGCCGACCCATGCGGATCACGAGCTTAGGCGGATCGGCCCACCTGAATTTATTTTAAAATGGCCGGATTGATAAAATTTTAATCCAACCCATCTAAATTGTTTGGTTGGACAAACCAATCTGACAGGTCCAATCTAAATTGACGGCTCTCTAGCTTGCCTCCATGGCTAGCTCAGGATTTAATTCTCTGAAAACAAAAGAAGAGTGATTAGCTTAATTAATTGATTTTACTAATATTATTGGTGGGTGGGGTGCCCTAATTGCCTCGATGCCTCATGAATGAATAATGATGGGGATGGGAATGTGGCATGACCTACCACAACGTGATGACTAATGAGGGTTCGATTCTCACACACAATATAATTATATGCTTTGGGTTATTCGAACTACTTGTGTTGTGTTGTTGAACCGTTCTACGGAATCTATACTTAGCAAAAACAAATACAATAAGTTGTGGAAGTTGAGAGTTTTGGTTAGTTCTTCACTCGATTGGTTGGGTGTACTTTAATTCTTCCATAATATAATACGATTTGGTCATCCTTCGACAGAGTATTGTACGTTATAAATATTTATTTATTTATTATTTATTTTAACATTTATGTTGTTTGTGTGGTGTGTCTGGTAGGGTTGAGTGAGACTATTTCAAGATTATTTTAATGTTTTAGAGGGACAATTTTTGGGTTTTTTAAAAACAATTAAACATGATAAATGAGTAATAAACTTACTCATTTGCAAATGTGATATTTGTGAGATTTTGATGGTGTTCGAGTAAAAAAAAATTATAGTCTTTTTTAATTATTATTTTAAATGAAAATGTAAAAAATAAATAAAAAGTGCATTTCTCTATTAAGTTACAATCTACTCCGAAATTTTTATCAAATTCCTCACGACCTTTTTCTCTATTAATTATTCCACGTGTTTTATTTTTTTAAAAAAAAACCCAAAAAGAATTAATAATTCCATCTCCTTCTTCTATTCCTCTTCTCCTCGTGCGCGGTTCCATCAAATTCCGCCATGCAATGCACCATTAATGGATCCCCGTCTCTCCGCTCTATATATACCTACGCCAGCCTCGCCGGAGCTCCACCCACTCGCGGACCTTCTCTTCCCGCTGATCAAGGAGGAGAAGTGGTATAAGCAGTGAAACGGTTAGTATTTGAAACAGAGTTTTGACTATGGAGAAGTCGGCGAGAGCAGAGCACGAGGTGGTGGTGGCGACGACGCCGGCGCCGGAGGTGGAGGAGGACGACGTGATGCTGCCGGGCTTCAGGTTCCACCCCACCGACGAAGAGCTCGTCGGATTCTACCTCCGCCGGAAGGTGGAGAAGAAGCCGCTCAGCATCGAGATCATCAAGGAGATGGACGTCTACAAGCACGAGCCTTGGGATTTACCGAGTAATTTAATAATCTCACCTCCGGATGTGATTTTGATTAGATTGATCGTGACAAAATGCGATTTTGATAAGATAAATTGTGATCGGAGTGCAGAGTTTATGATCACGGCGGGGGAGAAGGAATGGTACTTCTTCTGCCGGCGAGGGAGGAAGTACAGGAACAGTGTCCGGCCGAACAGGGTCACCGGCTGCGGCTTCTGGAAAGCCACCGGCGTCGATCGCCCCATCCAGTCCGCCGCCCACCATTTCATCGGCCTCAAGAAGTCCCTCGTCTACTACCGCGGCCACGCCGGCAAGGGCACCAAGACCGACTGGATGATGCACGAGTTCCGCCTCCCCGACTCCGCCGCCTCCTCCGCCACCGTCTCCAAGAACGCCGCAACCATGCAAGAAGCGGTAATTTAATTGATGAAGCCCCTACGAATTGTGAATTAAGTATCTAAATCTCGTTTAAAAATGAGAATTTGTGACGACGATGATGAAAAATTTGCAGGAAGTTTGGACGATCTGCAGAATCTTCAAGAGGAGCGCCTCCTACAAGAAGCAACCCAGCAGCTACAAGACCTCGATCACTACTCCGACGAAGTCGCCTCCGGAGTCCAGCAGCGTCACCAACTGCGGCGACCCCGACGACTACGTCTGCTGCACCTCCTCCGCCGGCGGCTCACCGGCGGATCAGTTGCAACTCCTCCATCGTCATCATCACCTCAACCACACTCATCCCCACAAAGCCCACGCTACCGCCAACCTCGTCGACGCCGGCGCTTGGACCTCTATGATCAGCAATAACAAAGGCGGAGGCCAAGCTCTGTTACCGGCGAACTCGTCGTTGGCCATGGTGATGATGAATGAACAGATCAGCCCGAGCTCCAACGATTTCATGAGAGATAGCATTTGGGACGAGCTCGGTCGGATCTCGGAGTTCTTGGCGGATGATGTTGGATTTCCTTCCAATGATTCTGGATACGCTTCCTACGTTCTTCAGATCGATAACGTGATCTAACCACCGCCGCCGCCGCCGCAGGAGAACAATATGCATGTTTTATCAATTATTAATGCTCTGTTTTATCTAATTAATCAAGGACACATGTAATCAATCTTAAAAGCTCTGCAAATTAATCTCTCTCTGCAAATTATACATATTATATAATAATAATAATAATAATAATAATAACTTCTCGGCGTAAAGCCTAAAAGCCTTGAGCAAATTTTTTTGTTTTATTATGAATTTATGATGATATTATTATTGAAATGAATGTTCAGTTCGATCTGTAATAATTAATTAGGTTTCACGTGGTACATAATGCATCCCTATTTATTATTTATCGGACACTCGGCCAAATTAATTATTTATAAATAAAACAATTAAGCAAGTATTTATTGTAAAAAGCTGCAGAGAATTTATTTGTAAAATAAACAATTAATGCGGCATAATGCTCTTCATTCGACCGATTTCATTAAAAAACCCTTAATAATTAGAAGTATCAAAATTCTCCCTTTGTATGTCTTTGCCTATGATTTTTTACTTCGAAAGACCATTCGATAAGAAAACTACCGGAGCCTTTATAAATATTGATTAAAAGTTGGTGTTTTTTCAAAAATGCGTTTCTCTTTCTTTGAGGTATTTCTTTCTCGGCTGTTACTTTCGCGGCAGATTTTGAGGATTCCCAATGATAGACATAGGTAAGGCACGGGACCCCACACGCGATCGGGTACTATGAGTGGAGGAACAACGTGTATCCTGTCGGCAATGCGACTTCGTATACTGCAAATCGACATTGTACACTTTTCGACGCGACCAAGGAAGCGAGCCGTTGATTTCGACCGCCGCTTCGAACACTGGTTCCCTCCTCCTCCTCCTCCGCGAAGCCCACGGAGGAGGACGAGCAGCAGCGCGGCCAATGTCCCGAGGCAGCGCCTCCGGCCTGTTCAGGCGGACGGCGGCCTCTGCGAAGCCTTCCGCCTCGCCCGCCACGGCGCTCCGTGCGGCCATCGATCCGGTTCCGCTGCCGCGTCCGGCGATGCAAACCCTCGCCTTTGTTGCCATCGTACTCCTGGCCTGCCTCCGTTTCCTCCCCGCCACCCACTTCCGCGACTCATCTGATCCTCTCCGAAACTGGATCCCCTTGGACCCAAATCGCTCCCAACCCATCGTGAGCTAAAAATCCCTTCCTATTCTGTTATCTGTATCATCGTGATTAGGACTTGAATCTCGATTTCTTGATGTTTGGATTGTTACCGAGGGCTACGTTCATAGAAAATTGTGATTTTTAACAGTCGATCAGACCGAGGGTTGATGAGGAAGAAGAAGGTCACAGTGCCACCGTTGCAGAGCAAGACAAGGTAGGTAGACGATTACATCTATTCTCTTCGACAGATTGCTTGGATCTCCGAGTGCTCGCTGTGCCAGTTCTTGATGACAATATGAAGAAAGTCAGAAACTAGTGCATTGGTTAAACAATCAATTAGATTAATGTCAATCAATCATGAACGTGGCATCTATTAGCAAATCAGGACCGAGTAAATGTTGGGAAAATCTAGTATTGCTATTGTGATGACATGCAGTATATATGCCAAGCAATTATTGTGATTTATTCCGGATCATAATGTTCATCAATTCGACAAATGAAGAAGGGTGTTTATTGCTCTAGCATTTGATAAGCTGCAATTGCCTTGGCAATAAAGTATGTATGTCAATAATGTCTCAACTTAGTTAGCTTCTTTTATGATGAGCTAGGCCTTTTGACAATGAGATTGCTTTGGAGTTTTTACCATATACCATAATGCTACTTAAATGCCACTTAATTGAAACTTGTCAGTGTTTGTTTGATTTTTTTTTTGTCTTCTTCTAGATATCCAGACGACATCCTTTTCCATTTATTTGTGCCGGAAAATGAAGACGAGAAGTTATCGTACTACAAGCTGAAAGTTCTTTTGCCTCATTCCAACCTTGAAATCACTGGGTGAGTGTATATACAGTCGCTAGAATTGCCAAGGAACTCTTATGGTGCTTTAACTTTGTGAACTCCTTCGGCCAGAACTTCTACCTTTTGTCATCCCGAGCATGAACAAATTTCTCTATGTTTCACCTAATATCATCATTAAGGTACATTCAAGACTTGTCACACTATTTTATGGGAGGTGTAAAGGATTTTAAAATTAGTCGGCTTCTCACCTTGTTTCTCTACTTGGAACAAATTTGTGTTATTGAAATCCAAATCAGAGTGCTCTTTTTCACAGGGGAATGTTGAAAAGGTGTTCGATATGAACCTGGGGACCTATGCCATCGCAGCTGCTGAAGATTGTAGCAAAAGGTTGAGTGACATTGTGAACATGGATGACTTGAAGGCAATCCAAAGAAGAGCAGAGAAAAGTTGGGTTTCTAAAAAATCCTACGACAAAGATGCCTGTTTACCAGACTTCAGCCTCTTTTACTTGATCCGAGAAAGCTTGAGAAAATCTGATTGATGCAATTTTATGGTGGAGCAAAGCTCTCGATGACCAAACACAAAGGTTTACCAATTCACTCCTAGCATTTTCATGCATTCCTCAAGGCTCGATCAAACATTATTATGTATCTGCATGGATTTTTGGCACAGGGTAAATCCGATTCATCCCGCAATTGTACTGTCGATCTACAGAAAATATCTCAAACTTCCTGTTTCTTGGAAGCTCAAAGGTTCATCGTCGTCTGAAGCAGAAAATGAGAACTATTTTCTTCCTTTCGACGATCCAATTAAGATCTGTTCCCAAAACATTGATAAGCAGCAAAGGTCTAGCCATGACAATCTTTGGAATAAATATATCACTCCAAACTTTGATGTTATCTTGAGCTATAATAACTGAAGTCATTTAACAAATGGAGAAAAGTTTCAACAGCACTCAAGGAAGAAAGACTTCAATTTTCACTCCATAGATTGCAATGGTAGAAATTCGTTTGTAAGGTTTTTCCAATATATGTAACTTGCAAACTTTGTAAGAAACACTACAAAGTTCTAATGTTCTATAGAAGGCTTGTATTTTCCCAACCAAAATCATGTATTCTCTTTTTAAGTTATGAAAATTCTGAATTTGTTGCCAAGTTTTTGAGAAATCAATGTTGGTAGAGTGTGGATCCATCTATCTATGCTTGAACATAATTGTTGAACTGTTCTTATTGGTTTTACACCAAAACATGCTCGTGGAAGTTTTTGGCAGATGAATTTCTTCAACTTCTACTGGCTTAGTAGTGTAGAAAGCAGCTTATAGACGAGCGAAAAAGATAAAATGAGAGTTACATGCCCAGACTCCTCCACAACTTCGCATATCCCCCTAGGCGAGCTCACCTTTGGTATAACCTCGACCAAACTAAGCCACCTCGGGTGAGCTAATCTCGTCCTTAAGGTACTAAATCCACCTCACTCGATTCATTACCCCTCGCCAGACTCAATAATCTCAACCTATCTTGATCTAATTATAGTCACCTCACAACCTACCGTCATTCACAAA
>JBBMKF010445413.1:0-13115 GCA_037834155.1 Curcuma caesia | reverse complement strand
AACACAAGAGCCCAATGATCTAAATGCGTCGATCAAACTTTGTTTGATCGACTATGAGGGCAACTTAAATTCGTTTTCAGAAAAATTTTTGTTCTGCAAGAATTCACCGAAATGGATTTTCTAGTGTTTCCCATCATCTTGGCGGTGGCAGAATAGAGGAAAGGGAGAGGGAAAGGGTTGCGGTTGTTAACGGGAAGGAGGAGGTGCATCCGATGATGCTTATGCGAAGGAGAAGCTCGGCTAGCGGCGTTCTCACGGAGGAGAAGCTCAACAGGCGGTTTGCTTTCAACGGACGACATGAACAGGGAGCCCTAATTCTCTGCTTCCACTGACAATCGACGAAGGGTGGGAAAAATCTGCAACGGTGATGAGCAGAGGAGAAGATAGGAAACTAGGGTTCTAGTGTCTACTTCTCTCCCACACTGTCGGCGCTCGCGCGAATGAAGGACTCAGTCAAAGCTTCTCACAACATCATTATTTGGTTTATCCCTTACTTCCTGGATCCTTTGACCTCGGCCCTTTTTAAAGGTAGTTGTCGTAAGATTATCGGTGCCGGAACTAAAACCGCTGGAGACACCATCTTGCGGTTTCGGTGGACGCCGACGGCATTCCTCTGTTCCGATTGAATCGGGTCGCGAGAAGGACGAAGTCGTGAGGGAGAAATCATAAGTCAGCTGCGGTGAACTGGGCGGTCAACGTGGAGAATAGAACCGGAAGTAAAGGAAACCCAACTGAACCAGATTGGAATCTAGTGTTTACTGTAGTAAATCGGTTCAATTTTGGTTCGCTTGGTTCAATGACCAAACGACCTCTAATTTGATCCAAACTGATTTTGTTCAATTCATCTTCATAAGATGAATCTTTTCATCTCTTTTAGTTTGCCAAAATAATTTTCATTATAAACCAAACTAAGTTGGTTCAATTTAGTTTAAAATCAAATTGTTTGGTTCAGTAACTAAATCACCTCCAATTTGAATGAAATTAATTTCGTTCATTTCATCTTCATAAGACGAAGTCCATCATTTTTCCTTTGTCTAGTTCAATCAGATTTTATTTCTTGATATGAGAATCTAATTCTCAAATTTATTTTAAGTCCTTCAGAGATCTTGTAATACGTGTGCCCCAATAGGTTCCCAGTTATGTCGGTCGTCCATAATTAATCATTAATTATGAAATGATCATAAGTGGCACCTAGTAGTACATCATCATTCTCAATTGACCAAAAAATCAATGATTGATTTCAAAACACTTCTAAACCCTTCAGCAGCTACAATGAGATGTGTCTTGCTCCTTTCATCGTCTTATACCCACTTAGTTCAGGACATGGTCTATATGTTTCAGTCTGCACTAGGTTGACTACGTCACACCTATCCCAAACTTCTTTCTTATCCTGTGTATTCAAGTTACTTGTACATGTGCCCAAGAGTATCATACCCTTGACATGTGATGCTTTGGCCAAAGACTTCTAGTTACAATCCTAACAAACGTTCGTAGGGTATACGTCTCTTTCTACAAAGAGCGGTAAATCCTCTATGGGTTATTCAAACACCTTCAGACACTTCAACTTATACCCAATTATTCAGGGTCCACACGTCATCGGAGATGTCTGCTTAAGAAGTCAAAGTATAAGCCTCCATGACCAAGGTGACTTGAATATCACAAGTCCAAGGAAACTCGCACTTAAGTTATAATGAGATCTTCATTGACATATGTATAGAACTATATGAAGTCTCAAGGCAGGTCACTCCAATAAACTAGTTACGTTTAACTAGCATCCACGTTTAACTCTCAACATCCAATATCTCCAATAGTGAGATTGGCTGCTTGGTCAACCAAGAAGTTTAAAATGTCCTAGTATCGACAGAATCGATGGCGTCCATGATCATCAATTCCTCAACTCGGGATAATTTTAATAAATTCATAATTGTACATGTAGAGATGCTCACTAGTTGTGATTCAATCACAAATTCTCTCATGCTATAAATCGTATTGCAGGCATTCAGTAAATGAGTTTAAGATCCAATCAAACACATAGAGAATGTGTACTCAAATAGTAATTTTCTATTTATCTAATAATATTGTAACCGTAAGGTGATTGCCTTATGACACCTCTCAAATATCACAGACTCCCACTTAGCTTAAGACCTATCACTATGATATACAATACCGCACACCTCTATTTGTTCCTCAAAATGATGGAATTCATGTTATGAAGATGATATAAACAAAACTAGTTTGTTTCAAATTGGAGGTGTTTTGATTGTTGAACCAAATGATTTAATTTTGAACCAAATTAAACCAACTTAGTTTAGTTCATGATGGAAGAGGTTTTGATAAAATAGAAAAGACGAGGAGCTTCATCTTTTGAAAATGAAATGAATAAAATTAGTTTAGGTCAAATCAGAGGTCGTTTGATTAGTGAACTAAGTGATTTAGTTTTGAACTCGATTTGCTACAGTAACACAACTAGTTCGCCAAAATAAACCCTAAAACTTAAACTCGATTTAGGTTTTATTTTTCTTTTTCTCTGGTTTTCTTCAGCCCTGCCCCGACCGCATTGTAGCTTCTCAAAATAGGGTGAATCGAGCCCCTGTTCTTATTCTTCCCATGGGCGCGGTGTCGTCTGCCGCTTCCTCGTCCGTGCAAGGGAGTCGTCGGACTAGGGAGCCACCATCGCTGATCAAGTGAGACATGATCTCAACTCCGCCGATCATGTGAATGATATAAAAGCAAAGGAGGGGAGAACAAGGGTGGTTCCCGTCGCCTCTCTCCTTGGCATTGCCGTCCACCGGAGAATGTAATCGTTGATTTTCTTCTCGGTGGGGAGAGGAAGGGGTCGAAAAGGTTATCTGGTCACCGCCGTCGTCGTTTTGTTGATTTGCTCGCATTCAATTTTTGGAGAGGAAGGAAACCCGAAGCTGCCTCTTTCCCAGTTCTTCATTTTCGTCTGTGAGAAGGAGTCATCACCAGCGAGCGACGCCCTACTCGGTTGTGTGGGATTTAGCCATCGGCTTTGCTATAGCAGATCGGGTCTTCTCCATGCCACCTCGCGAGAGTGCCAGATTGCCTTGTTTTGGCCACATAGGAGAAGAGGGAGCCCAGATTGCCCTGTTTTGGCTACGTGGGAGAAGAGGGAGCCGTTGTCGAATTGCATTGTTTTGGCCGTGTGGGAGAAAAGGGAGAATGTTGTCGGATTGTATTAGGTTTTGTCATCGAAACTCTATGCAATTGTTAGAAATTATTTTCAATCATTGGATAGGTTATCTGGACGTTGCCAATCAATCCTGGTCGTTTGACGACCAACAACCATCTCTACAGAAACTTGTGAAGTTTCGGAGATCATTCCATCAATGTCAAAAAGGTTATTACTATTTGCCCTAAATCGGTGGTCAAAGGTTGACAATCAAAAACTATATCAAGAATACAATTACCGATGATAGTTAGAAAGTCCTAAAAAATAATCGCAACAAACGTTGTTGCATGTTTTCATAATTAAGTTTTTCTCTCGAATCAATCGTTATCGATCATCAGCTAGTACCGAAGATGATGATGCAACTCATGGCTTCGGAAGCCGTCTATACGAGAGCTTGGTGTGAATCACTAGTAGAGGTGGAACTTAGATAAGGACCACTCAATTGATGCCAACTTCGTTCAATGTCATCAATAAGGTACGCGTAGAATATTTACTATTCTATAAAATTTTAATCATGCCTTGTACCTGTTATTTTTTCTGTATTTACATGTGTGTGTTGTAATAATTTTTTGATAATTATTATGTTATTTTTGTTGCGCACGTTTGTGAAACAAGTAAACATGCGTATTACACTAGGATGATCCCAAACAATGGCATCAGAGCTTGATAGCGCAAGGCATACACATAAAATAGTTTTGTGAGTCGTAGTTAGTCGTAGATCTAATTAGGAAAATATTTAATTTAATTGAGAATTTCTAATTATAAATTTTTTTAATTGGTTAGGAAATTTTGTATCAGGAAATTTATTTCCTAATTAATTAGATTTTCTTAATTAGGAATTTTATTTTCTAAAAAAATATTAAGATTTAATTTAGAATTTCTAATTATAAAATTTAGAAAATTTATTTTTTAATTAATTAGATTTTCTTATTTAAAAATTATATTTTTTAAAAAATAAAATATATGATTATATATGAAAAATTATTTCCTAATCTAATTAAAAAATTTTGGTTTGTGAAATCAAATTCTTAACCATATTTTATTAAATAACATTTACAATGACTATGATTGAAAATAGTCATAATCAGTTGCATTAAATATGTCATACCATATTATTTGTCATGATTTGTTGCATTAATTATGTCATGTCATTTATTACCATATCATGTAGATAATTCTGTTATTTGCATGAAAAGAGGATGAGACCTAAAAATCTCTTACAAATAATTAAAACTAACACCTTCCGCTAATATGGTTAGAACCGGAGTTTAAGTTCTTGTTTGGGTTGTTAGACTCTCCAAGCTCAGCTTGAAATTAAATATGTTTGAATCATCGAGATATGATCTCATGATTAGCGGGTTGACTTTAACTTGAAGCATTGATTTATTGAACTCTCTCCAAGGTCAATGTGGATAGAGATGAAATTGGATGTTATACATATGATATATACGTGTTAATGTGTTAACAACCCGATGTTTATGTGAACATTCAAGTAGCTGATAGCATAATGTGATAGTTATGTATACATGATATATAATCGGTATATGATACCTACTATTGTAGCTAAGAATAGCTTGTTAGACTCTCTCCAAGGTTGTTCTTATCTAGAAGTAGATATCAACCCATTTGGAGAGAACCTACAATCTCCCAAATTCAAAGGGCTCTTGAATTCGTAAAATAAATGGGATCAATTAGTATATGTAAATATTTATAAAATCATCTCTTTTATATGCTCGATTGTATTTCTAGATTTAATTGATTATGCATGTTATCTTTTATTGTGCATAATTTAGGATACCAATAAGTTGACTGATCCTAACTTTTAGACTGGTATAAGAATTGGAGAATTGTTCTCAAATTTAGAATTGCAAGTTTTATCTTGAGTCTGTAAAAAGAAAGTAAGCATGTGATGCCTAATTCGCTTAATGTATTTTCGTAAATGAATGTCATACTATTTTCTCGTTTACTCAGGTATTGGATACTGAGTATGACTCTTATATATGTGATAATATATAGGGCCTAAAAAATAGTGAAAGACTTGTCTTAGAGTTGGAAATTATTACTATATTTTTGTTTTGATAAAAAATACAATTTCTATTTCTTGCTCAAATAGAAAAGGGTTCTATTTGATTTTAGTAATAATTATTGTTACCTAATTTTGAATGGAGTTCTTTATGGGACCCGAATGTTAAGTAATAGTGCCTACGTGTTATACGTGTTAGATATTTCCAACAAGACATTCAATATCGAAATAAACAACAAGTGTGCTCGAAAAGATAATCAATTAACCTCCTATTCGCGGTATTATCATCTTGACCATATAAGCAAGAAATGCATGACTGAACTCCAAAGGGTTGACAGTTTAGAATCATTTGAATTATATTCATTTGATACATTTGAATCATGCTTTAAAGGCAAGATGATTAAATTACTTTTTACCTAAAAGGGTGAACTAGTGGGAGAGTTGTTTAGCCTTATACATACCGATGTGTCTGGTTCAATGTCAACTTAAATATGAGGAAGTTATAACTACTTCATTACCCTTTATCGATGATCGTTCATGATTAGGATATATGTATTTAATGAATTACAAATTTGAGGCCTTTGAAAAGTTCAAAGAATTCATAATTGAAGTAGAGAAACATCTTGACAAGAGTATTAGAACATTTCGATCCGATCGAGGTGGTGGTTACTTAAGTTAAGAGTTTTAGGATTATCTCAGAGACAATGAAATATTATCTCAGTTGACTCCGCTGTATACGCCCGTGCATAATGGTGTATTTGAGATGTGATACCGAACCTTGTTGGACATGATGAGGTTAATGATAAATCATACAAATCTTCCTAGAATTTTTTTAGGTAATGCACTTGAGACAACTATTTACTTGTTAAACAGAGTCTCGACCAAGATAGCTCCTACTTCTCCATATGAGTTATGGAATAGTAAAACCTCACTTATCCTACTTGAAGATATGAGGTTGTCCTAGTTACGTGAAGAGGACTGTATCAGATAAGATAGAAGCTAAATCTGATAAATATCTATTTATTAGATACCCTAAGGAAACGAGAGGTTACCAATTATATTTTCCCGTGGAACAAAAGTGTTTATTTCAAGGCATACTGTATTCCTAGAAGAGTTTCTCTTGCAGAAAATAGTGAGAGTAGAGTTGAAGTTAGTGAAGTTCAAGAGACTCAAATAGACATTAATGAGAAACCTAGTCAAGAACCACAACCGATTACTCATAGTGATGAGTCATTGGCTAAACCTTTGGAGGCACAGCCTCTTTGTAGATCCAGTAGGACACGTAACATTCTAGAAAAATATAGATTTCTCATAAGCAAATTGAATGATGTGTTACTCATTGAGGATGAGTAAACTATTGATTATGATGAAGTTCTAAAAAGTTCAGAAAAGGATAAATGATTAACAACTATGAAGTCTGAAATGGATTTCATTAAAGCCAAGTTTGGAACTTGGTGGAATATCTATTTTGATGAGGCAATCAAAGAGTTTGATTTCTCACAAAATCTGACGAACCCTTTGTGTATAAAGAGATTAGTGAGAGTGCGAGTGTATTCCTATGATTATATATTGATATTCCTATTCTGCAGTAAGTCAAACTTGTAGGATCGAAGAGAGCGCTGGAGGGGGGGGTGAATAGCACTATCTGTAGTGTTTTCTTGGTTTCTGTAGAATTGTCATTTATGTTCGTGAATTCAATTAAGTAGAGATAAAACTTGTAGCAGAAATAATAAGTATGAAAACATAAACATGAAGAGGCATAATTTTTTGCTTGGTTCACAGCTACAGGCTGCTACTCTAAGGCCCGCGATCGTTTGACCGTTTACATTGGGCAATCCACTATTAAACTCGTTTCTTACGAAGAGGAGCTTTATCGATTACAAAAGAATAGATACGATAAAATAATTATAATTCTTTAAAGTAAATGCATAAAGTAATCGATTTACCAAATCGAAGTTGAAGATGTAGACTTGCGGTGCAGAATTCTAGCATTACGACGACTTCTAGAATGATCTTTCATGCACAGACAGTTGTCGGGTTACTCTGAATTGATGTCCTGAGGGCTCTCCCTCCAAGTTCTTCAATAGGGCTTTCCAGGCAGCTAGAAGCCTTTCCAGGCGCCTTCACGCTATCCGCTGATCCACCATCGGAGCTGCTGATCCGACACTTCTAGGCGCTTGTATTCCCTTTCCGGGCATATGCGAACGTGGAGGTTCTGGATGAACTTCAACCACCACTACGTTTATCCGAATCCAGACGCCTGGAAGCTGAGGTGTTCCGACCACTGGGACAATGCCACCTCACTGCTTCGCTAGCCGGTTCTGCTGACGTCTGATCGCTTGGATCAACAAACCAGGCGCCTAGACTCTGGTCTCCTGGATTCTGGATAAGGTCGTCTGGAATCAAAGTTCCTGCCCCTCCATTCCTATATTACAAGTTAGTGTAAAAACCAAAAGTAGCAAAAAAGGAGTAATAGTTTTGAACTGTTAAGTGGTCTTAACTTTGGATTTACAGTGAAATCTTGGGTTGGACCAATGCCCACTGTTCCACACCGAGAACTTGCCCTTACCCACTTTACTCGAGAGAATTTACCTGTTTAACGACTTGTTGGACTTCCCTCTTAGCCTTGATCCTCGACCCTCAGGATTTGCTACTAGGCAATTGGTCCATCTGACTGCCTAGATTTCCTACCAAACAATTGGTCCACCTGACCTATCTGGACTTTTACCATGCATCTGGTCCAACTGACCTGCCTGAATTTCTGCCATGCATCTGGTCTTGACCTGCTTGGACTTGCATCTGGTGGACTTGATCTTACTAAACTTCTACCTGATCCTCTAGACAAGGGCTTTCCTTTTTCTATATTTCACACTATGACTTGCATTGCCTAGCCTCAACTAGGACTTTCTTGTGCTCCCTGCACACTTAGATAAATATATCAGTACACACCACATACTTAACTTGAACCTCGTGCCATCATCAATACCAAGGTTTGATAACTTGGTGCTCCCTGCACCAACAATCTCTCCCTTTTTGATTATGGCAACCTGAGTTTCAAGTTAAGAAAATATTTATGAAATTTGAACTCATGCTAGAGAAAAAGTTCATGCATGTAATGTGCAATCTAATAGCATGACCTATCTCCCCTGCTTTCAGGACTCCCCCTGAATTCATGCTTGTTAAAACAAACAAGATTTTGAAAAGATTTTTATTCTCTCCCCCTAAACTTGACATGGTTCAGTTTTGATCAGATTGATACAAAACCATTCAAGTCCTTAAAATATTTTTGAAAAATATTTTTGTTAAGCTTTGAAATCATAATTGATTTTTGATAAGCTTTGAAATCATAATTGATAATTTTAAACTTTTAAAAAATATCTGAATTTTTAAAACATAAGTTTAAAATCATAGTTAATTTTTAAAAATATTGAACTTCATAAATAAGTAAAAAATTTGAATTTGAAATTCTATTCCTCGCCCCCTTTGATATAATCAAAATAAATAAGTGATAGATTTGAGTCCAAGCATGCTATCTATAAATAAAATACTTAGACAAAAAAATTATATCAGTGGGGTGCATGCCCAACTTAGGTTTTAGCTAACTAATAAGAAGTAGTAGTTTGACCCAGTTAGTCAAGTTTAAGTGTATCATTCCATTTAGCTTATGCTCAGGAATACTTAATTTAATTCATCATCTTTGTTTAAAGCCCAAGTTTAGGTTCGATGCACAGATATAAGCATCTAGAACTTAGGCTAGAATCTTATGCATCTCACACCGTTCTAAGTTTCACAAAACACAAATAAGTTAGCTAGTGTGCTTTGTGAGATGCTTGACCAAGATCTATAGGTTCATGCTTTCTAGAGGAGGATTCTAATTTAAGGCTAAATCATTTATTTCATTTGTTTTGAAATCAAAAATTTAAAAATAAGTTTTTCAAAAATAAAAATAAAAATATACTTTTAAAATATTTTTGAAAAACTAAATAATAGTAGATGTGAAAACATGAGTTTTTGAAAAATCCAAGGCTTTCCTCTTAGTCTACCAAGCTTAGCTAGAAACTTAAAGGACTAAAATGTAAAATGCATACTAAGATAATAATACTAAAAGTGCATGAAAATGTCAATGAGTCAACACATGTTTAATCAAAGTTATGTCTATTGAGGGGGTGGTGGTGGTGGATGACTCATGCTTTATGCCCTAAACATGTCCATCAACTGAGTTTGTCTATCCATCAAGTTGGCATGTCTGGCTAGGCTCCTCTCCTCCTGAGGATCAAATCGGCTGAGCACAGTCTGCTGCAGACTCTGGATAGTCTCCTCGAGTCTGGTCAGTCGCTAATCTGTAGTGACTGGAGGTGGATGTGGAGGAAGCTGGAGTAGATCCTCTAAGCCTAAGTCGTCGTCATCCACGTCTACAGCTGCTGGTGGTGGTGGCGGCTAGGGTTGCGGCCCTTGTCTTCAGAACAACACCCCATCTTCATCTATACTGACCCCAGCTAATGAAAAATTTGTAACTCCTAGCATGTCAAACTCACTAGGTGGTTTGACTTCACTATCGGTGACGTCAAATCTTAGTGATGCTAAAAATGAAGTCAAAATATGACAGTAGGACATGTGAACCCTCTTGCTAATGGTAATGGTGGATGAAAATATGATGACATGATACATGTGTAGACTAATGTCTTCATCAAACCTAAGAATCAATGCATAAAATAAAAAAATATATATAAAATGGTCGCATCATAGCGACGTCCCTAGTGGTCAAGGGTAAAATGCATGTCACTAACATCCTATACAGGACATAGTCCTATATCCTAAGTCTGACAGAGGAGAGCTTGGTCATAGTAGGAACCCCCTCCTCCTCGAAAAAATATAAATGCATGAGATCTAAGGTGACATGAGAGTAGGGATCCCCAAAAGGTATATCCCTAAGTGGGTAGCATGCAAAAGGACACTGTGATGGACAGAGTCCTAGAAAATCTCTAATGACAGTGGGCTGGGTGAAATGAAAATCTCCCTCCCTCTAACGCGGGTGGTGTAAGTCAGGTCATCGACCTAAACTAGATTATTGTACAACTCGATACACAAACTCATGTTAACCGGGCTAGTACAGTAAACTAGTCGTTGAAGGTCATAATAGTCTATGACCTCCACCGAGGTATACATGAGCGTGTAAAGAATGTCCTACAAATATACCTAAAATGCAATTGTATAAAAGATAATGACAAGAACCTAATCCTATGTTCCTTTGTAGGGAACTTGGGGTCAAAACTGGGTGTCCTAGAGTGGTCAACCTCATTACCCCGTTTCTTAATCCTAAATCATAAAAACAAAGATTATAACTATTAAAAATAATATTAATTAATTATCCATTCATTCATTATAAGTCCATATAATATGAAACAATTAATAACATCCATTCATTATATAAAGATCCATATACATACAAATATCCATATCAACATCCATAATCCATAACATATGTAATATACAAAATCTAAATGATACAATCCATACAAAGATCCACAATAGACATGTACATATGTCTATAAGTCCAACCAGCATCCAGTCATAACAATCTCAGAAATCCATACAAAATACTGATATAAACAAGTCTGAGAACGAAGAAAAGATATGATAGAATCATCATGGTAGTTTGTGCTCTCCGGAGACTCTGCTTGCTTCTCCGTCAATATCTTTTCTTCTCTTGCATAAAAAAATAAGATAAAGAGAAAGTATCATTCTTAAAATTAAAACTTAAACCTATAAACTAATTATATAAAGACTTACCCTTTTTTAAATTTTTAAAAAAAAACTTGTTTAAATAAAAATAAACAGTATTACTAAAAATATATAAATTATTAACTTGCAGCTCTAATAAAATGCTAAATAAATAAAATAATGATTGTAAAAAATTCATACACAAAAAACTCATGAAGAACCACCACCACCATCGTCATGGTCGTCGTCATCGTCGTCATCACCAGGAATGGATTGCAACTGAAGATGTTGCAAGATCAGGTCTTGTTGTCTTTGCAATTTATTAATTTCTTGATCTCTTTGTCTCATTTGTTGATCTCTTTGCATCAATAACCCTTTCAAGTGGGTTATCTCCTCAGTCAAACTATGGATCTATGATGTGACGGCTGGGGAGGTGATAGAAGAGCTACCAGCAATTCTATGGGTTCTGCTTAAAGAACTCATACCCAAGATTCTTCCACCATCTTTGGATCCCCCACTGACCTCCAGCCACAGACTCAGATCATTCCCAACTGAGGGCTCAGATCCATTATTTCTAAAGCTAGCACTTGAAGCTCGTTGTGCTAGCTCAAGCTCAGAATATTTATACTGTATTATCAAAAGAAATATTAATATGTTGTAATATTTGAGAAATTAAATATAAAAATATTTAGATATACATTAAAACCTTAATAGTTTTTGCTCAGTCTCCGCTCTAACTCTTGTCTTTTTTTTGAATGTGTGAGTAAAAGTATTAATAAAATCAGGATCTCGCCCCATTTCCTTAGCCTAAAAAAATATTGTTAAAAATAATAAACATTAATATGAAATAAATTTAAATTGAAGTAGTTGAAAGAAATTACCAATCTGCTTGTATGCTCATTACTATTGATTGAGCCGCCCGCATACGCCGCAGATAAGGCACTAGAATTATAGGCTTGATTAAGCTTATTCTGGTTACTCCTCTTTCGGCTTTCTTCAGTTTTCCAAAATTGAAAAATTTGAACCTAATTCTCATCGCTAATGCAAGGTGGCTTTTTTCCCCCTTATTTTTGCATAATTTAGGACATGCTGGATGTGATCACTATATTTTTTTTTAAAAAAAATATGTCTAATTTCCACTTAATCAGTAAGAACCCAAGTAAACGTTCGCTGAAAGTAAAAACAAATAATTTATTATATATTCAATAATAATATTATATATATATAATTAAATGGATAGTTTACCTTAAATTCATTCCACCACAACTCTTTGATGGAATCAGGAGTGCTTGTATAAATCATGGAATCCCCTCGCCAAAAGTTATTCATGATTCGATTAATACCATGAATAACCCATACAGAATCAGTAAAACTATAATATAATATCAAATAAATAATGTTAAATATTTATAAAGATATAATTGACAATATAAATAATTTAAAATACTTACGAATTGCCGAGAGAGACTATCAACTCTCGTGTATCTACAGTGGACTGTCGAGTCGAAGGACCTTCCATGGCTCCTGGGGAATGGAAAGGTCCTAGAGAGGGGGCTACACCTGAAGGAGAGGGAGTTGCACACCTGAAGCAGAGGGGATTGCACCTAAAGGAGAGGGGGCTGCATTAGAAGGAGTGGGGGTTATAGGTGCATGACTGCTGCTGCGTCGACCGCGTCGCCACTGTAAAAAAATATATTAGGAAACATATTAGAAAATCTAAAATTATTTACATAATAAAAAATATTAAAAACTTACCATGATGCCAAATCTATAAAGGATATACCCAATCAAAATACACCATCAAATCAGGAGAAATGATCTATAAGGGAAAAAAGTACAGTTAAAATATTATAAATCTATCAAGTAAATCAAAATTTACATATTATGAATATTAAAAATAAATTTGTAGATTAAAATGAAATATATATACACCTACACTCCATTATCCATATATTAAAATGAATTATTAATATTTTTATAATTTAACCTAACTTACTCAGTATGAAAAATTAAAATCATCATCGTCATCTATGTCGTGGGCATGGTCATGGTCGTCGTCTTCATCGCCATCGCCATCGTCATCATCGTTGTCGTCGTCATCGTCGTCTTCATCTTCGTCATCATCGTCATTTTGATGAATTTCACTTGTATCTACGGGTATCACTACTCCGCTGTGAT
>JBBMKF010445376.1:0-13120 GCA_037834155.1 Curcuma caesia | reverse complement strand
TAAGGAATATTCTTTTTAGTGTAGGAAATGGTGTCTCTTGGTTGGAGTTGAAAAAAAATTTGGTGTTGAAATGACACTAAATTGGTGTTGAAAGAGCATCAAAATGGGTTTTATGGTTGGAGATGGTCTTAGCCTCTATTTCTCTTTGATTGTTAGATTCTCCCAAGCCTATAGATTTCTAACCCCACGAGACCCGCCTCGAAAACATTCCAACCTAACACCAACTCCATCCGTGATAGTTTCTTATTCCTTGATCTCGTACTGTATCAATAACAATTCGATTAATTAATCAAACAAAGATGGCTTATGGTATCTGGGTTATTTCTCATATGGTCAATCTAGTCTCTCGAGCGGCCCAATTCTATTCTTGGACAATAACATTCCTGATCATCTTTTTTTCTCAAGCATCATGCTCTTTTCCTAGGTTGTCAATTTCCCCAAGTACTTGGTTTCCCGAGCAAGATGTTTCTCTTCTTCAAATGTAAGTTTCCCCGAGTACTCATTTTGTTGAGCATGGTGTTTTCTTCCTTGAGCACTCCAATTGGTCAGGCTTAATTCTCAAACACTTTACATCCCCGAACGCCTCTGTCGATCAGATTTGATCCCTAAATACTGTGTCCCTGATGATCCTTGTCGATCAATCTTAATATTCCTAAGCACCAAGTAACAATCCTGACCATCAAGAATAGATATCCTTGAACACTAAGAATTGGTATTCTCGAGCATCAATGTAAGTTGGTATTCGTTTTCGACTCTCAACAACCTATGTGGAAATTCCATTTTAACGGCGGTTGGATCTGGTTCCCTAATCATCCGCAGATGGATACATGGCATAGCATAAGTGGAGATACATCTAACGGCTGTTGGATTTGATCCCTTAATCACCGATCGATGAATATGTGATGTGGCTAGAGAGATCTTTAACAATTGTCGAATTTGATTCCCCTACTAATCTTCACAGAGATAGCTGGGGAATGCATTGTAACCTATGTGGAGATGTTTTTCCATCCATTATATAAGCACAACAAAGATAAGGGAGAAGTATGATTTTTTCTTCTTTCTTCTCAGTTTTCTTTGAAGGTCTGGCATCTACGAGGGATCTCTATTTTCTCTCAAGTGACACTGATTTAAATATGAAGTGATTGCATCGATAAAGTCGACCAACTCTAATATTCTCTACATTCACAGACTACTATATTTTAAGATCTACAGAAAAAGATGTAATTTTTAGGACACCGTCAATGACATTGAAAAAAATATTCATGTGTTTGATAATTTCGGTGGCGTACGTTGTGGGGCACGAGGAGCATTGCTGCACGTCAATGTGTGCCCGTGAATGGTAAAGGTCAGCTGCTGCCTGGTTTGGTGTTGAGGCATATCATGCCAGCTCCAAGCAAGGTCCCAGGTGTACCAGTCTGGACGAGGGCGATTGTTTGTCCGATCCATTTGACACATCTGCTCTGGGACTGGGACTTACATGGTTAACCGACAAGATGCTGGAAAGAACCTGTTAGGTTAATTTCCAGGGAGGCAGCAAAGTCAAGAGACTAGCTAACTCCAACAAGTCGTCTCCATTTCTATATGTTACAACAAGAGGTACAGTGATCAGTTGGTGGGTGCATTATGATTATACAGTATCATTCAGTCGAACTAGCCTAGAGGTGTCGAACTGAGATTTGATACATTCTGATCTAAACTGTACTTAGCACGATTTGAGGTGCCGTTCTGGATCTGACATGATGTCCGCTCGAGTTGAGTTGGATGTACCAAAACAAGTTGGCTTGTTCACAATCCTTGCTCGCAACTGGTCCATCACTCCTCAGCAATCATCAACACCAAGAACTAGGAGGAACTCCACAGCAAATGTCTGCAACAGGTTTGTTGCAGAAAGCTGCAAAATTAATTGATACGACTGCCTCCATTAGACCAACTTTACTTGGTGGCTTTGAGATGAAATGGCTAAACAGGAACGACCAATTTGTGGACAAATATGAGGGTGGTCACTGGTCTGGTAGATATGAATCCATCGAGCTTACAATCCAACCTCTCATTGTTTCCCTGCATGATTGGAAGAGAACGGTCACAGAACGAATAACACATTCGATATAAGAGATGTTGATTTTAAGAAGCCATTAACCAAATCCTGGGTAGACAATAGCAACCCCTATTGTTATAGTCAAGTGCTTTTGCCATTTGCAATCCCAATGTTGATGCAGATCAAGAAAGAAACCCTAACCGTAAAAAGGCCTCGCCTGATAGAATCCCACATTCCATTCCATTCCATTCTATTGCGTGACAGTCAACCTGGAAGGAATAGTAGGTGAAATACACCTTCTGAAATTGCTTTTTCACAGTAGATCATTGGAACCTTGAGCATAATGCCACCACCGGCTACAGAATAGAGTAACGTCATCGAGTTTAATCTAGATTCCCCCATTCCATTGGGAAGCCTAGTTACCAAGCTCTTTTTAATTAGACATCTGCACAAACTTGAAAAGATTCACAGCCATATTACCTTCCAATTCGTATTGAGTCAGGATCATATTTTAACAATTTTCCATTCTATATGACTAATGGCTAAGATCAAAAGTACTAGCGGGATAACGGGATTACAAAAATAAATAAATAAAAGTCACTCGCAATCACAGCAACCACAAAGAGCAATCAATAAAAGAAGCAAATAAATATCTTTTTCATTAAATAAAATAACCCTGTCGGGTCATACAGAGACAAAACGAATCTCAAGTCCATGGACTAGTAATAAACAATTTTAATAGAGTTGCTTATTCATACAGGTCGTTATTCATATTACAAATCTATCAAAATTTCTTGGTATCACTAAATTTAAATCATAATTAATGCTTTTTAACTATACCTTGTTGCCGATCAATTTTAGCATTAGCAATCCATACGAGCACTATGAATGTCTATGCTTAATCCTTCTTGCCTTTCATCATCTTCCTTTTATTGGCATCAAGATATCGTTTTCTCAGCCTCACAGATTTTGGTGTTACCTGATGGACTCAAACGTCAGTACGGCAAATATATCTATCAACATAAGACTGAAAAGTGTTAATTTAAAGATGTACCTCGATGAGCTCATCCGAAGCAACATAATCGATAGCCTCTTCTAGGGTTATCTGCACATTGAATTACCAAAATATTGAGTGGCATTCCAGAAAAAATATTTCAGGTTTTGCTGAAAGCAAATTCTCAGATAATTTGGGCATTCTTTAGACGATCTAGCTATTTACCATTGCACCTGGACCCCAACTCATCGCTTAATTTGTATATTGTTAAAAAACAAACATGATCTACACTTAAGTGTTTCAAGAAGGGAAAAGACAAGAATATAAAAGAAAATGGGTGGTGTTAAGTTCTAAGCAAAACTGAGAATAAGGATAGAACAGCTCATGATGAATTATCACTAGTATGTAAATACAAAATCAAAGAATGAGGAATCCTAATTATACGGATTAAGAATTTTTTCTGCCTAGAGCCAATATGGAAGAAATAAATTAGTACCAACACATACACACAATAAAACTGCAAAATGGAGGGATGAATTCCTGAAAGGAAAGTCAAATAGAAATGAGAGCATACCAAACGAGGTGGTGAAAGCTTGACATTCTCATCCTTTCCAGGTGCACTGATGTTTGTCAACTCTTTTGTCCTCACGGGGTTTACCTAGTCATGGTTATTGTCACACAGTAATCACAGATGCAATTAAAATAGCAATAAGCTATCACAATTATTTGAGCATATTCCACTTACATCAAGGTCAGTATCACGTGAATGTTCACCAACGATCATACCCTCATATGTCTTCACTCACCAAATAAAAGGTAAGAAGTATGTTAGTGTAATTTCCAATGGAAACTATGCATTGTGAAGGTCATATCAAAGAATAACCTTCATTCCAGGTGAGACAAAGAGTGTTCCACGAGCTTCTAAACTCATGAGCGCATGTGCAGTAATCATTCCTTTACCACAAGATACCTGTTAAAGAGACAAACAGAGAACTACAACATTAGTAGGGACTGTAAGAACTAGTAATAGTTCTATACTTTCCCTTTTTCTGGTTCCATGTTTTCACAAATTTAACATATGACAAATTTGATGAAGTATTTGTATCCATTTGTACAAATATAATTCTACTTCCCAGATTCCTTAAATAAGGAAAATTGTAGTATAGATGAGTTTCAGGTTTTGATGTCTTACTTAATATACTCGATCAATAAGAACAAGGGCTCAATATACAAAATCAAGTGGAAGAATAACAAAGATACACAATCTAGAAATGGTAAATGCTATGTGTATATAAACATGATATATAAATATTAATTAAACCCCACCTGTGCACAATTGGGCTGATTCCATACTGAGATATGCAAAAATCAATTATAAACTAAGACAGTTTCTAAATAGATTAAAATACCAAATCTCACAAACATATCGGACAAAATGCAAGGCCTTGCAATCCATGAGAACAAAGAATATTGGCTGCTAAAGGAAAACTTACTAGTACTCCTTTCCTGACATTACCAAGCTGACCCCGATGCTTGGAATAGGCTGCATAAGCAAGTAGGAGAGATTGGAACCATAAACATATGGTAAATTTTGCCACCATGTACCATAGACATTTAACAGGTAATGTAAGTCCAAGGTATAAGCTGTAATAACCAGTCTAGCAACCAATATATATAAAAGCTTACTCTTAAAATAAAAAAGGATTATGATTGTAAGTACATCTAAGTGATATACTTAATTTGGATAAGGTCGGATGACACTGTATACTGAAAATGCTTATCATTTTAATCACTTTAAACAATGACTTAATAGATGTCAGTAGTAGCAGGAAAGGTGATGTTTAAATACTAACAGTTGAATATGTATTCTGCTTAGCAATCTGCTAGACCAACATATAACTCATGGCCTTTGAATTTCTCTTGATTCAAACACAGACACTGATAGAACTAGAATAGATATTTATTGTTTCTTACCCATAAGGGCTAATATCTTGATTTTCTACCGGTCCCTAATCGTGAACTTCCTTTGGCATAGACAAAAATTCCATTATGTTTCTTAGCTAATTCATGGAAAGGCTTAAAATTCCATAAGCCAAGGTGTACAGAACACCTTATACACCAATTATTTGATTACTTTTCTGTTTATCTATTGATGCAGGTAATTAACCTTAGGATCTCATTCCCCAGTAACAAACAGAATATAATTCAGCCTCAAAAAACCATTGATCCATATGCCTATAATATGAGAATAATGCCTTCCTCCTGTGAAGATTAATGAACCACAATACGGCTTAAGTTCTGCACCTTTGTGACAAAGTGCAATTCAACTACATTTGCTTAGGGACCAAAGTTTGCTGAAATTCCAAAAGCATGTCTTAAGTATACACCAATGAACCAGATTAAATTCTCAATGAGATCCATGATTCATGAAGCCGATTATCATCCATAAGAACACAGAAAGATACACAGGACATAATTTCAAACTGGCTCTCTCTTTTCCACCACAGTTGCTCTATATCTATAAGGTCATTAAACATGAATCTTGCAACTCAAAAAAGATATTTATATGACAAACTGGCAAGAAAAAAAATGAAAAATTTGGACCTATCAAAAAAATAGGTCCAAATTGTATGGACAACTACTTCAAAGATCCAGAGGCTGATCACGTTTAATGTCAAAAATTGTATCATAACCTTTAAAGGTCATAACAATCAATCAATTGTGTATGGACATACTTAAGAATGCGCGATGCATGAAGCCAGTGCCACGGGTGTCGGTGCTAAATACACTTCTATACCCAACTAGGCCCCTGCATTGAAGAAACTTACATGAATGACGCATTTAATTTGGAAAGAACATGAATGTAAAACAGAAAAATTGATATACGATTTCAATTTGGCAAACTAACAAAAAATGATTTATAGTAAACTCCAGGAACTAACCTAGATGGACATGTCAAAGACATTCTAGTCCTTCCACTAGTCCCTTGAACAGGACCCATGTCCGTCACCTCAGCTCGCCTATGAGAAAGGGCTTCCATGACAAGTCCAACATGCTCATCATTAACCTGTAAGGGCAAAGATGTTCATTGTTCTTTTGATAGAACATGATTTCCAGTAGGCAAAGTTGCCCATGTGAATACCTCAATAGTTACTTCTTCTATAGGTTCTAGCTTCTGGCCTTTTTCAGTTTTATACCTGTAAGAGTTTCATAATCTGATGAAATATTGAGAAAAAACTACAAAAATACTGAAACTATGAAGTTAAAATTTGCCAAGTAATTAACAAATTAAAAGAAACTTCAGCAGGTCAATCTATGACTGAATAATGTGCAAAATTTATTCGAAAATTTTCAAATAGTTCAGATGCCAAAGCAGATTAAACATGCACAAGAGAACAAGTAGTTTCACACAATTAATATTAACACTTTCCCGAAGGAAAATGGTCAGTGGTAGAACATCCTCCAATACTTCTCAGTACAGATATAAAATGAAGGGAAGTGACTTTAACCCTACTTGGAGAACATGCAATGCAATCAGTAAAGTCAAATCCATTAATTTTTGGCATACTCTAATTACGATTTCAGAGTAGGTCAACTGCAATGTTTCAATAATAATTAAACAGTTCAAAGACATGAAAAAAAGTTATCTAACTATGATTGCATACAATATGCACCCACATTTTTTCCAACTCATTATTACTTTTAATTTATGACACTACTATTTGAAATACACAAACACTGGCAGCTACTTTACAGAATTAGGCATATGTATGTAATTAGAGAAAGAGAGTGGTAAGATGGATGCATAGAGTACTAGAAAGAATAAAAAATAACAACACCAATAGTAAAGAGCTTTGGTTTAGCTTCAATGGTTGATAAACTTAGAGAAACATGTTCAAAGAAGACCAATCAATCATATAATCAGAAGAATTGAATTTGTTAGAGAAGAAGATGTAGCAGAGATGGGGAGACCCAGACAATAATAGTAACCACGTAAGAAAAATGTTTAATTGAATCTGAATGGCATTATTGTGTAGCCTTGCATAGAGCCCAATGGAGGGGGAAAAATCAAGTTTATACCATGTGAAAAATAAGATACCTAGTGGAAAATAAGATGCACCAAACTGCAACAACAGGGAATCCCTAACGTTAACAAATGGGATACCATCAACCAAAAGATTTTAAAAAATTCAAATGCAAGAACTCACATCACTCTTGGAGGTGAAACAGAGAGTTCAAATCCTTCACGCCTCATATTTTCAATTAAAATACCTGAAAATATCAAAAAACTAAAAATGATTAGGCAAACTAGAAACAAGATGCAAAAGAAAATCAAATGGCACTGAGATTGCTATGACAGCATATACAACCTAACTGGAGTTCACCCCTTCCCTGGACTTCAAATGATTCTGATAGTTGTCCAGGAAGAACATTTATTGCAAGATTTGTTTCAGCTTCTGACATAAGTCGATCACCAATTTTACCTCCAGTCAACTGCAGTTTTCTTATAACTCATTAGGCAAGGAGATAAGGACATCTGGAAAGCTAAATCAATGGTTGCTGAGGAAATGCAATCAGGGGATGGCAGGCACTAAGTTTTTAAAAAATGTATAGGCATACAGATAGCACGCAACCCAACTACATAATTGCAGTATGCAGATGCATATGCAGCCTATATTTTACAAACCAACATTAGTTATATTGACACAGCACCTATATTGTGTGCAATAATACAATTTTATGTCCACTAACTAAAATATTTAAATAATCTATCTATGTAACATCACATTACCCAATCTGCAAGTCCATAAAAAATATTTTGTACATGAATCTCAGCAAATTTGCATAACATATAAACATGCATGTTACTAATAGAAAAAACCAACACAAAATCCAACATACATAGTGGCCAAACAAAACATCAAACATGCATTTTATTCATCCATTTTGGGGAAAAAATTGATCAAATCAAAATTTAATTTCATAGATGACTGGGACTTCAATACGCTTGGGATTGGTTACCATGCATAATCAGCTTGTGGTTATAACTCGTGTGCATGTTATGCAGTTCCCCACTGCATAAGCTTATGTGGCCATGTAAGCAGCTTATGCTAGGCTTTAGCAATGAGAACCACCATGATGTGTTATCATGTAGTAACACAGCCTTCGTAGTTATTCAGAAAAGACTAGAGGCATGAATTGTACAGATGTTGGCTAGGACCAGCAGTCCATTAATAGAAAAGGAATAATTTGAGAAAGAGGATTCATAATAGATATGTCTCTCCAAATCTCAATCATGATAAATAGCAAAGGACTCTAAAAGGGCAAAATGGAAATAATGCACTGTATGCTTTTTAAATAACGAATGGTTTGGTGCTACATACATGTGTCCATGCTTTTCAAATAACAAATGGTTTTATGCTACATACATGTGTCCCATCACGACCAGCCAATGGGGAATCATTCACGCCAAAAGTCATAGATATTGTTGGAGGGTCCAATTGAACGGTTGGTAGTGCAGTAGTTACCTGCAGCACAATCAGATCTCAGCAGACAGGTTCAAAAAAGTAAGTTAATATCTCATCAGTTAGCAAACATCTAAATATTCAAACAATCAAACACATAATTTCATGAAACAGATAGGAGACTTGCAGGCCAACATCCCTGTTTTTTGAGGAACAACATGCATCATATACCACAAAATAATCAATTTAGAGATCAGAAACATGTGTCCAATGATCTAAATCAGAAACACGACATTTTTTTAGCAAGTCACTTTAGTTATTTCATTTAGTACTACTCATGCAGTTGAGTCACACTCTATTTTGATCTGTCATATGTGAAGCAACAGAAAAGGATTCTAAAATAGGATTTATGTGGCAAAAATAATTGGAACATAGTACCATAATACCAATAAACATGTGGAGTACAAAAGACGGGCATCATTTTCGTTTGGAATGATATTCTTAACATAACAGATACCAAAACACATAAAACCTCAATATTTGCTACAGTGTGACCGATTGAAGGACTTGTTAATCCTGCCACAGAGATAATATCACCAGCTCCAGCACTGTCAATCATGATGATACTTGTTCCTTTCTTTTTCATAAGCTTGGTTACCTACATGTTAAGTCAAAGGAAAAAAAATGGTTCAGACTGGTCAAACATTGCACTGAAAACTAGACTGATTTAAGGAACTAAAGCAAAATATCTTTACTAATACCTTTCCTTCCTCAATCTTCTCAACTCCACCATCTGTACATCTAAGGCCTTGTATCTTGTCTCCTACATGGATAGCTCCTGATGATATACGTCCAGTCAATATTCGCCCAAGATAAAAATCACGCTCCATCATGGAGACCTGCAAGATACGGTTAATATTTCAGAGAAATGAAAAAAAAAAAACCTCTCAAGATGCCTTCAGTAAGAGAGTAAATCTTTTTTGTATAATTAAAGAAAATAAATGTAATGATAATTTGTTCCATTTAGGCAACCAATCCTACAATAGCAGGGCTTGAATCCTGATTCTAGTTACTGAACAGAAATATATATAGTCTTTCAATTTTCTAATTTCAAGCTGCTGTGTGAATGATAGAGCTATATTGCTTGAAGTTGGACTTTGATAGGAGTTACTACCAACTATTTGCATTACAACAGAATAAGAATATAATGTTCACTGGACTGAATAAAGGAAAACACAAAATCTGTGTTAGAAGTATTAGATTAATAGGGTTGGTGGTATAGAGAGCATTCCCACAATGATATTTTAGGTTTGGATTTTTACACTGCCTAATTTAAGTTTTTGTGAGAGCTTTTCTAGTTTTTGTAATAAGTTTGGCATAGGTAACACCTATGCACCAGCTTTTTGAGGGGTGTTAGAGGTATTAGATGTACGGGGTTCAATGATATACTGGGGTTAGTCCCACATTACATTCTAGGTTTATATTTTCTACATCGTGCTATATATATATATATATACATGTAATTAGTATATTTCATTTACACTAAGCTCCTCTTCAAAATCAAACTAATAGTAGATTAGTAGATAACACAAATGGTAAGCTTTTGAAATTTAACATACAACATCTAAGATGATTGAACTAACCAGCATTTGAAAAGGAGCTTCAAGATTTGCTGAAGGTGGAGGAACATGACTTGTGATGGCATCAAGCAAAGGTGACATATTCCGTGCATCGGCTGCAGGATCTTTTGTGAATGTTGACGAAGCCCAACCTTCTTTTGCAGATGCATAAAGAACAGGAAAATCCAGTTGTTCCTCTGTAAACCCAAAATCAAAGGACCTTAACCACAACAAAAAAGATATCAGCACATATAATGTCTGACATATTTCTCCTTCGATGTAAACACACCTGTAGCACCGAGATTTGCAAAAAGATCAAATACCAAACTCTCAACCTCATTACAAGTCTCCTCCGATACTACAAAAGAACAATATCAAATTTATGTTTGTGGAAGTCCAATAAAATCACAGTGGACTATGTAAAGAACAGGAGTGACCAAATAAACTTATTAACCAGAAATAAAGAATAACTAACAAATAGATAAAGCCATGAGATAAACTAAGCAAAGTAATCTGTGTGCTAACAAAGCAGGAAAGCATACAGACACAGCAACAATAAAATATTTAAAGAGGATATTTGTATACAGCTAACATGGCTGGAAATAAAACTACCTACCTTACAACTCATATGACAAAATAGAAATGCATTCAGTCCCCAACAAAGCAAAAGAGATTATTTTCACATCACTGATTAACAACTCTTAGGGAATTCTTTCTTAGAACGTTTCTGATTCTTCAGTCATAACCTAATACATTCTCTCATGGAGAAACCTTTTATATATTGATCATGGATCAGTTGATTCAATCAGTTATATCAAGAATCTGTGTCAGACCAAAGCTATGCCAACAAATGCTAAAATGGAGAAACAGAGAACCAATCAAACACGAGGAAGGGGGTCAACAATCAATATCAATGCACACAGGACAGGTAGAGTAACAGATAGTTGCAGAAACTCAGGAATACTGGACAAATTGAGGAAAAAGATTCAAACGACCATGTGTATTCTCACCCATGTATTCTCCCAAGTGTGCTCAGAACTGTATCACAAACTGAGACACACCTATGGAAAAGCAATCAATTGGCCATGCCATACACTGGAAGATGATACACAAAAAGTTCAAGGACAATGATCACATCAGACAACATCATCCATGCAGAACTATTTTACCATTTCCACTGTAAATATGCAATTGTATCTTTATTATTCATAGTAATGTTTGTCATAGATATCCCAAGTGAAACCACTCAAAATAGTAAGCCTAGAAAAATGGTTTAGAAAGGTCAGGTCAGCATATAAAATTTTTATAACTTGACATTAGTTGGAGCAATGTAGATCATCTTTTACCATTTTTTCCAAATTACTGTCAGTAAATTCAATGGCAACCCACTAGCTTCAATTTCTAGAGAATTCCAATTTCATCAACTAATGATTTCAGTTTTAACTAAAGAAATGTAACATATCAACAAAATCCTACCCAAAAAAGCAAGTTTAACACTCCAGTCCCCAAACCCAAATGCCAACAAGTATAACCGCTTGTCATTCTTGATTCTTAAAACACATGCAAATTGCTTTTTAAAAAAATTGTTGATCGACTTAATTCAATCCTTTCTCTTGAAATGATAATTAGGAAGCATAAACAAAATTGAGAAGTAAACAATCTAGCTTCATTTATGGGATTGTAAGAATGCAGTATAGATGCATATAAAGAAAGAAACTCTTAGCAAGCTCAGCATGCAAAAATATCATGCACTTGTTCTCAAAATGATACAGAAGCATAGTGAACCTACCTTTTTCTTTTAGGTCCAGCATGAAAATAGATAAGTTTTATGGCCAATTTATGAAGAAAATCCTACTATATGCAGGAGCATCCCTATCTTTGAAAATAACCCAAGGGTGCTCCTAGCACCTTGCCCTCCTTGTTTTATCCCTTGTTTTGACCACAATGTATATAGTGAAAGCAAAAGGGAAGCTGAATCCAACCAAAATGTTAAGGCACTTAGGTGGAGGGCCTTTTAATGCTTATGCATGTTTAGGCAAGTCACATTTAGCAAATATGAAATAAAGGAAACTAATTTCTTGCTCTCTTCAACATTTACCATGTGTAATACTTAAAATTTGACAAAGAACTGCATGAGACCTTACTTACTTTGCATCCAACAGCTCCCTGAATTAGTCTTAAATGCTAAAAAACAACGAGCTAATTAATAAATCTTGACTTCTTGGAATCCTTTACTCATGAGTGTATTCAAGAGTAGAAAGTGTTTTTGATAGAGCTAAGTGCAATGCTAATTTGCAGTTTATAATCAGAGCAAGCGAAGTGCAATGCTTGGTTGCAAACCCAACAAGACTATTTTCATCTACTTTGATCTCAAATACTCCCTGGGTATGCTGCGTAAGTGGCAACAATATCAAAATACAAACAACACACATTTGACCGTAAACCTTTTTTTTAGATAATGTAAAATAGACTTCTTGCCTTCTTCTTCTTTTTTTTTTTTTTGGTAATGCCATAATTTCTTGCCAGCAATCACAGCTATAATAAGTCTTGATATACACAGTATGAACTCAAGAGTAAACTAAATTCAGAGAAGAGGCTAAATGGGGAACAAGGCGCCAGGCATGTCTGCATAATTTCCAAAAAAGAGCATTCTAACGTTGATCCTGAAAAATAGTATTTTCTGTGGGAATTGCAAGGATTTAGTTTTTTAAAAAAAAGTGGTGATGCTTAGTATCAAAGATTGAATCCAAGGGCTTGGAAAAGCAATAACTGTTGGCCACTGCTAAAAATAATTTGGCTGCAGCAGTGAATAAGGAATTGCTATGCAACCTGAAGGCCTGTCAACTTTGTTTAGTAGTAGTATTGGACGCAAACCATGCTTCAATGCCTTTGCAAGAACAAATTTTGTCTGTGCTAAAGGGCCTTCCCCGGCATCAACAACTAAGACAGCTCCTTCAACCATGCCAACAACTCTTTCAACCTATAGAAGAAAGGCCAGTTAAATGTA